>JAGXJF010002487.1:0-58600 GCA_019208055.1 Stipa capillata
CTATCTAAACTTTGTCTCCCGTGTGCACCCATCTAGATCTGTTGTGCGTATGCTGCCCCGCATTCACTATTGCCGGATTACAACACCGACAAATACCTTGTTAACAAGAAAAGCTCGGCTAGTTTCCTTGGTAACTGATGTCATTGCCTCTATAATCATACCCGTCAGCCTATTTGCACTTCTTCTCTTCACTGGCTCACTGTATGTGAAAGGAAATATGCTAATCCTTTCAGAGAAAATCTCGTTACCTTTCTCATCAAACCTTGGTCTAGCTGTTGCGGCAAGGAACATAACATTTTCAATGAAATTTTTGCTTTGTACAAATCTTTGCGGTTTTTCTTCATCAAGGGCCAAGTAGTACTTTCGACATTTTCTAGTCCTATAAAACCACTTCTCGTCTACGTAAACAACATTGTACAAATCTTTGAAAGTTGGATAATAAGGTAAGCTGGCTGTCTAGCATGGAGAGACAAAAGTGCACAAGGGGGCTTCTTGTTTTCTTCGGTTAAGGAGAACTTTATGTCATTACTATGCCGCTGGAACATTTCTTCTTTCAAACGTAAAGGCAATGTGCTCTTGCAAATGTTTAAAGCATTTTCTCGATCTCGGAGAGTTGTGCGATTTCTAAGAGGCACGTCACGAATGGATTGCGGATTAACGTGAACTCCCTTGCGTCCATGTACTTTCGCCCTCGGACTACAAACTGCATGGACTCCACCCCCACATTGCCCTTTCTCCCAAATGCGCTGCACAACTCTCAATGAGACTCCGGTTTCTAAAGCAACTAATTTTGTTACACCATGTTTCAACATGCTGGATGAAATTCTCTTTAAAAGCAAGGCCTAGATGGATCTACGTTGATCATCGGATAAGTATTTCCTCGTACGAATATTGACATCTGCTGTGTGAAACAAAAATTTAATGATGTTACTCTATTCTATTAAGTGCAACTAGCTGATTTCATTCTAATTGAATTCACAGTGAAATAATGATTCTTACTTGTGCCACCATTTGCTTGTCCGAACTGTATCAGCTCTTCAACTTGTGTGTCATTATTTCCAACCGATTCGTGTACTGTATCCGATGAAAATGAATGAGAATCTTGTCAATTTCTTAAACAGAATCGTATGCATACTGATTTTTTCATTGTCATACAATAGCTCAAACAAAGCTGTTTAACTAGAGATTATAAGCAGTGATGAAAAACAAAAAACAGATAAAAATGCATACATTCTAGATGACCTTTGTTGATTGTTTGGACTACAATACATCCGGCAATACCCCGTAGAACAAAAACATGAAAAAAAAGATCGATTTTGATGTCCATCTTGATCTCAGATTTCATGCCTACAGCTACGTCACAAGCATGTTCATCGTCTCACACTATTCATTGTCCGAGATCTCAGATTTCATGCCTACGGCTACATCACAAACATTGCCATCTTCCACATCTTATGCAAACATTGTCTGATTAGGGTGCTTTTGTGCCATCTTTCAGAAAAATTGCCTGATTAGTGTACTACACAGAGAATGACTATTCTAGATCGATAGTATAGAGGCAAGATTTTAGATTCTGCTAGATTAGAAAATGGCTTACCGGCAGTTTCGATTCCATGATCATCTTCGTCTGTTCCTTCTCCATCTTCCTCCAACTCAACTCCTTCATCCACTATGCAATGGAGGATCAAAACACTGAGACTTGCACTGTGAAATGACTAACCATGTCTCAAAGGAAATAGGATCCAATCGAAACAAACCTTGGTGAAATTCATCCCAAAACAAGAACTCATTGAGATCGGGTGGTCCTTCTTCAATCTCCTCCCAAGTCCACTGGACATTGAGGTTGAGTTGACCACTAGACATTGTTGTAGACCATGTGATTGGACTACAAGAAAAGAGATGCAGTAGAAGATGAGTGGTTGATGCAATGATGCTTGTAGAATCCATGATTGTACTTATAGGAGGAGAAGAGGAAGATCGAGTAGCATTTGCAGGTGATTGGAATGAAAACTCAAATGAAAACCGGAAAGAACATTACCGTGCCACTTGGCAAATGAACCGCGCCTTGTTTCAAAATCAAATGAAAATTCTAGTCCAATGCAAATGAACCATGCCCTATTTCGAAATCAAACGAAAAATTCCGCCCGATCTGGATGAACTCTAACCAATCTGTTGCACGCATGCCCAACTTCCATTAGCGATCGCACACCAGCATGCGAGTGACATGGCAATGTGGGTGCGCGGTGACCGCGGCGCCCATGCCCGGCATCCATTCTCGGTTGTGGTTGTGCCTGCGACGTCGTGGCGTTTTGGCGCATGGTGACCACGGTGCGCATGTACGGCTTCCATTTGTGATCTCGGTTGTAACTGCTGACGAGGTGTGCGTGGTGACCGTGGTGATCACGATGACCGTTCGGTTTTCTCTGGATTAATGAGATGCGGTGGGATTAACTCAGTAAATAGGAGTATTTGAGTAACTACATTGCCTACCTTGGTGTATGAGCAGGAGGCAAATACGCTTTAGATAGATGGACGGAGGACGTACTATATACTAGAGCTATGCTACAAACAAGTTACAAGATTATAAAGTATAATAAATAAAAGTCTTTTATATGCAGCACTAAGATACAAGTCACTTAAAAATTTATATTTAAATATTTATTTAATATATTAAGATACAACTTAAAATATAGTGCGCTGGGCAGATGACCGGCTCAAACCACGATGAGAAGTAGTGGCCCAAATAAATAGCACTGCTGTGCTCGGGCACCGAAATGAGTTTCCGGTGGAGAAGGCCTTACACTAGCAGATGTCAAGCTACTCATGCATACTGCACTTTGTCTTAAACAAAGCTTAATTAGCAAAAGTTTAATAAGGCACGTGACTAGTCCGTGCAAATCACACGGATCGGCTAACTATAGCTTGTACACGGCACAATGAGCGACGAGTGATGTGAAGAGAGATGGCGCGAGCAATGCATGCAGGCTCTAATTAATGGAGTGGCTGAGAGTAATTTTAAGGTTAATTGTGGGCTCATGGTGGACCCAATAGTTCACGTGTTGCCCTTTGCGCGACAGGAATGTTTACGTGCCGTGCTAGGCACGTATCTGTTCCATTCTCTATCTTCTTTCTTGAGACGACGAGTCCTGCCTGTCTCTTTTCGAGCAGCTCGTGATAGACTACTTTTATGTTCCTTTAAGACAACAGACAAAGTCGAACATCCTGGTTCTGTACGTGGACACAGGTTGTGTCTACCACGTCATATCACCCATGGGCGGAGCTAGCATAGGACATGGGTGTACATCAAAATCAGTGATTAAGTAGGTATATAAGTCATATATACTGAAAATTGTCTTAAATAATTCGTAAACTCTGTACAATTGATTTGAGCCCACCTCCAGCTCCCTCCTTCATTCTCACCCAAAAGCCCACTATTGCTCCCCACCGGCCCATCAAGGCCTTGTTTGGTTCCTGAGGAATCAATCCTTTAGGGAATTAGGTTGATCTCACTCCATCCAATTTTCTTGGGGTTAAATCCCTCCCACCACTCAATCCCTCCAACTATAAACATTATTTGGATTAGATTTGAATTGCAGGGATTGTTGTTGGGATTGATAAGAATTTTCATATTCAAATATAAGAACAACTTAGAATTTTCGAAGAAATATTCCAATAATTAAAAATATTCATAAAGTTTCTAAAATATTTGAACAAATTGCAACCATTTCCCACTAGCATTAATCAGCAAAAAAGCACATCACACCAAAATGCGTAATTAAGGATCTGTCAATGTCGTGGGTGTTATAAAAAAGAGAGCCAAAATCTGTCCTTGCAAGAAGCAATAGATCTAGGTAGGTGCACCTTAATTCCAAGTTTCTTCTTTTGAGAAAGAACCTTAATTCCAATTTTCCACCTAGGATGATATGTTGTCATGCACAATTTTTGTCACTCTGTTGGCAAAAGAAGTGGAAAGAACAATTGCAGATTTCATGTACACTGAGCAGATAACCACATGAACAAGACTTCATGCTGTAGGTACTCACTAAACAGGTTACTTCCATTTAGCCTATCATATTCACAGCACATTGTAGAAGTACCGAAGCATGCAGTAGCATCAAGGAGGTGCATTTGCAGGTTGCATGTGAAAAAGACCCAAAAAACACCAGTTCTGGACTCTCCTCTTCTTTTCCTCCCTACCTCGTTGGAGACGAGGAAGAGCACCCTCTTGTTGGGAAAAGGGGGAAGTAGGGGAGAAGGAGGCGCGGCGATAGTGAAGGAGCTCACCGATGGAGCATGCACAATAGTAGTACTTAGATTTAGGCGATACAGTGAAGGAGAGAGAGATCAGAGCTTTGAGCAGAGAATGGTAAAACACAATGCATTCGAGGAGAGAGACTCGAAGAGGGAGGGAGGCGCATGACTTACGGTAGAGATGGACCACGTGAAAACTAAGGTGACCATGTGGTTTCTATTGGCTGGAACCATTCACAACTTGATGACCGAGCGTAGCTCCGTGGATTAAACTTTTTGTGTTCCTCTACTAATAACCATGTATACCGACCAATATGTGAGAGAGAATACTGCTTGGACCTCTTTAATCAATTAATTTTATAGAAATTTTGGAGGATTGAAATTTTTAGGAATCTTTCCTGCGTGGGTTATTTGATTTATATGATTATATCATATAGGGATTTTTCCTAAGTTCATTTGCATTATATTTTATAGGAAATTTTTTATTGACTCAAACATCTTGAAAAGATTCTTTTGTTTTTTCTATTGTAATCAAACAAAATTTGGTGCAAATTGTATCAAGTAGGATCCAAATGGTTGTAATCATATGTTTTCTCTAGTCCTATGTCTTCAAAATTTGGAGAATCCAAGAGGCCCTAAGAGGGAATGTGAAGTTGTCCGACAGAGCATGGTAGATGCCTCGTGGAGATGTTTGACAATTTGATTGGTACTCACGTTTAAACAAAGTTAAGAGGGAAGATTTGTGTTTTCCTGAAGATACAACCTCACTGTGCAAGACTAGTAAAAGTATGGATGATAGACGTGGTCGTCTACAAACGACCTTACGAGACAACCTAACTGCAGCTCCCATGTAGGCAGGCCATTTGATTGGTACCACATCCATGTGCCAATATAATTATCGCTTAATTTTCCCTGGCAGATAGGAACTACGCTAGAAGGATCGAATATCTTTCTCGGTCGATACAAGGATTACCGTTAGATATATTGACCTCAAAATCTGGATTGTACAGATGCTATCTTTCCTGACAGTTAATTCCTCTTAACCTCATGTCGTGGTGTAGTGAAATAATGGTCATGCATCCACGTTTTCTAATGCATGATTTCTTATTCGTGTCCTACTTAATTCTCCCTTTCCCTCACAGGCAAGAGCGCCACTGTTTGATTAAAGCAGAAAGCAACAGTATTACACGATTTGACAAACAGGAGTATGAATGTAAACTTTGCACGGAAACTAATAACACCCAATTGCTTTGCCCTTCCCGTTGCTCTTCTTGAGTTGCCACCTCCTTACTGATGACGTTGACTAGGAGAAGTTCAAGCGCCACCATCGCTAGTGGGCTACCTGCTTGTTAGAGCATCTCCATCCGATTCCCTATATCCCCATTTGGGAAATCTACAGTAAAGATTACTTTCCTAAAATTTCCTCACACTCCAACCGATTTCCCAAATCTCATTCCCTATACTCCACTCTTTTATATTTTATTAGTTTGCACCAACTAACATGTTATTTGTACAGAAATAATAAAATCGCTTTATTAATACGGTTACAACTGTAAGTAATATGTTATTTGTAGCGGATAAAATTGTGACGGATAAAATTGTAACGGCTAATTTTGTAATGGCTAATTTTCGAACAGCTAAATTCGAACGGCTAAATTCAAACGGCTAATTTCCAACGGCTAGTTTCCAACGGCTAAATTCAAATGGCTAATTTCCAACGGCTAGTTTCCAACGGCTAATTTCCAACGGCTACATTTTTGGGTCTACATATACCAAACCTGAAGATGCTCCTGGCACTTCATCCTCCTCCTCTTCAACACACAATGAGTCGTCGCAGCTCATCCATGCATCCTCCTTTCGATTCTTCGTCGTCTGATGATGACGACGAACTCTTTCTTGCCACAGCAATCGTAATTCAGAAACACTTCGAGCGTACGAATGCTCGACGCCATGGCGGTTCTCGGCCCGGCCGCCAGGTAATCGAACGCAATATAGAAGCCGGTTATGTTAGACTATATGAAGACTACTTTTCTGATGCTCCTACGTACGGCCCAACAATATTTCGGCGCAGGTTTGCAACCGTTTCAAAATCATTTCGTAATCTTCTTATTTGTTGATCCTCGTTTGTAGCACTCATACTCCTTTTCCGCTCAGGTTTAGAATGGCTCGTACTCTATTTCTCCGCATAGTTGATGCCGTAGTAAGCCATGATGAATATTTTGTCCAGAAAAGAGATAGAACTGGTCGTCTTGGTTTATCTCCTTTGCAGAAGATTACAGCCGCATTTAGAATGCTAACATATGGAGTTCCTGCGGACGCTACAGATGACTATCTCCGGATTGGAGAAAGTACTGCAATAAAGAGTCTTAAAAGATTCATGAAAGCTGTTGTTGAAGTGTTCGGAGATGAATACCTGAGATCTCCTAACACTCAAGATACTGCAAGGTTGCTAGCTATTGGAGAAGAAAGAGGTTTTCCTGAAATGCTGGGGAGCATTGATTGCATGTACTGGGAGTGGAAAAATTACCCGGCAGCTTGGCAAGGTATGTACACCGGCCATGCGCACGAGCCGACGATCATACTAGAAGCTGTTGCTTCACAGGATCTTTGGATTTGGCATGCTTTTTTCGGTTTACCAGGGTCCCACAATGATATTAATGTCCTACACCGATCCCCGCTCTTTGCAAGGCTAGCGGAAGGGCAAGCTCCGAAAGTTAATTATACCGTCAATGGTAACAATTACACAATGGGGTACTACCTTGCAGATGGGATATATCCTTCGTGGGCGACATTTGTGAAGACCATACCGTCTCCTCAAGGCAATAAGAAAAAAACTGTTTGCCCAAACTCAGGAAGCTATTAGGAAAGATGTCGAACGAGCGTTTGGAGTTCTACAAGCTCGCTTCGTCATTGTCCGTGGACCAGCTCGATTCTGGGATCAAGAAACACTTGGCGATATCATGATTGCATGTGTCATCATGCATAACATGATCATTGAAGACGAGAGGGACGGAGGCCCGGCAGACTTCAACTACGAAGGGGTGGGAGAAAGTGTTCGAGTATCCCATGAAGTTACGCCTGAGTTATTTGAGTTCATTCAAACGCATCATTCAATTAGAAACAGACAGACTCACTCTCAGCTTCAAGATGATCTAGTCGAGCACCTGTGGCGACGTTATTCAACGATTTAGGTTTTCGTACAATTGTTGTAAGCCTTTACTAGGCAATGTATCATGTTCGAATTATGCAAGTTTTTTAAAAAATTGTTGTAAGCACTTAGTGAGACAATGTACGCAGTTCTAGTTTCAATAAATGAGAGCATAATAGTGCATACAACAATCCTTAAAACAGTCGATCGAATAGTCCATACAATGTGTCATAAATAAAAAATCCGTACAAATCACTGGCGTCGCCTAGTGATGATATCTTGCTGCAAACTCATATAGTACTCTTGCTGTGGCCTGGACATACGGCTAATGTCCATGCTCATAATTCTTTCCTCCTCCAACATTCTCTTGAATTCAAACTCTCTTTCCCTCACTTCAAGCAGTCTTTTCTCATTTGCAATCCTCTGCTCCTCTTGCTCAATTCTGAGTCTGTCTTGCGCAATCCTTTCTTCCTCTATCGCGTAATGCCGTGCGTACCGCTCTTCTTTCTTCAGCTCTTTCTCAGCATCCACCAAAGTCTTCTTCGACCAAAGAGTTTCTAACACATCACTGTAGACCTCTTCCTTTTCTGGAATAGAACTTTTACCTTTCCGAAGACGTTCTTTCGCCGCCTTCTTCCCAATTGGTCTAGCTGAGCCCTCGCTGTCAGGAGTAGGGACTTCCACTTCAACATCAATTGGACTTGAGTTGGTGCTAGGAGTTGAACTGCCTCCACTTGCACGGTGGCTAGTCTTTTGTTTCTTCGAGGACAGTCTATCGGTCCATTTTGGATGGTGGCGTAAGATGTTCCAACAATGCAGAAGGCCGAATGCCTTCTTCTCTTCTGCCGTGCACAAGCTACATGCTTGAACAATCTGCACACACCAACGTTTTGTTAATATATCTCCAGGCATAAGTTGTAACTTAGAAATAAACAAAACCGGAGTACCTTATCATTTTCAGTAATCCCGCTCTGCCTTCGCCGCTCAATCCGATCAAAACACCCACAAAACTTGTTCACACCCTCTTATATAGCGCACCAATGTTTTGTAAGGGATGTTTGGTTACGGTCTAACTAAAATTTCTATTCTCGTGGTAGTAAGCATGGATTCTACTCCAATATGTCGTTCGGGACTACTCGTTTCCTTGTGCGGCGTCCAAACTTATATTTAACCATGCTGCTACTAACATGTCATCTTCCTTGTCACTGAAATTCTTTGTTCTCTTGTTCGTAGGTTTAGCAGAACGATTATGTTGTTCTACTGTAAATTGTTGCTCCTCCATTGGGCTAAAATTTTGGGTATCCTCCCAATTGGTGCCGTCATTTCCGTCGCTCAACAAATTAATAAAATACCCGTCCATAATAATATCTGCGCATGCAAACTATAACATTAACAGAGCATTACCAACAGCAATAGCACAATACAGTAGCATAGTCCACAACATAACATTAACAGAGCATTACCACCAACAGTAGCACAATACAGTAGCATAGCATTAGCAAAGGTTCACGGTACTACAACGAAATATGTTCGATACAAGCCAAACCACAATACTAAGCGGCAGTTCATAGTGCTGCGATCTAGTCCATGAAAACATAATACAAACCACTAGAGTCCACTTATGTGAATACTACAACAGTACGACATGAACACAGATAACACTACAGGTACTGGAGGATCTACACCGAGCGGCTCTCAAGATCAATGTCTTCCTCATAACAGTACTCGTAGTAGTCAATTTTCCCACTGTCATCAGAAACGTAATCAAATGGGACACAGTCATCAGGGTCTACTAGCTGCAGATCAACATCATCTTGCTTAGGAGCTATGGCATCATCTCCTTCAAGCAACTCCGTTGATTGTGCCGCAACCTGCTCAAGGTTTTTTGCAAGTTCTTCGAACTGCAGAAGCACTAGGTTCATGCCGGCAGAACATGGACAATTTATGGGAGATAAATTTTCTATAGCTAATGACTTAAACTCAGAAGCTAACTCCTCTACTTGCTTTATTGTCCAGACCCATCCTTCTTTTTTGTCCATCCCTGTTGATCAAATGATCAAACAATCATATATAATTCTTAGAGCTAAACCATGGCAGTAGGTAACAGAAATCCATTCATGTTATGTTCTAAAAGCATATATACCTCATATGTATCAAGCTTAACATCATATGTATCTCATAAACTAACACTCAAGATGAATGAACCATAGTAGTAACACTGAACAGCAATGAACCATGGTAGTACGTAACAGAAATCCATCCATGTTCTATTCTAACAGCATATATACCTCATATGTATCAAGCCTAACATCATATGTATCTCATAAACTAACACTCAAGATGAATGAACCATACCAGTAGCACTCAACAGCAATGAACCATAGCAGTAGGTAAACACAAAGCCATTTCATTTCTGTTATAAACATCATATATATGTCATAAATATCAACCCAAGCAATAGCCAACGAAAAAACGAACCTCATTTCTGTTCTAACGGCATGTATACGTCATATATACCATCTCTAGCAATAGGTAACAAAAAAAGAACCTCATTTCTGTTCTAACAGCATGTAAACGTCATATACACCATCTCTAGCAGTAGCTAACAAAAAAAAGGCAGTCCTTTTCTGAGCTAACATGAAGAATATGCATACATGAGGATTGCAAACAAAGATAGCAGGTTCAGTCCGTACAGATAAGTGTTGAACCAAACCAATTGGTTCAATAACATGCATATATGAGGAATGGGAAGAAAGCAAGCAGATTAAGTATAGGGTTTAGGATAGCTGAAAATAATAACTATCTACTGACCCAACAGAGCACTGTCATGGCATTAGTAAGATAGAAAGAGTACTAGTTAAATTGATCTTGATAAGATCACAACAAGAACTAACTATAATTTGTGTGATGCCAACCTTTCTTATACGAATTCAGAGCTGATCCAAATCCAAACAAACTTTTCTGTATACTATAGACGATAACCAGTCCTGGCCAGTACTTTACTAAAAGGAGCTAAATCAAGAAGCAGTCAGGATTCAAACATGTGCTCATGTGCTCATGTGCATCAATTAGAGTGGTCATTTGTTAGCTCTTTAAACATTATTTCGCACAAACACTAAGCAATTCCATGGCACGAATCAGTAGCAGTAGCTCACACATGATCACACAACAACTATGACCACATTTCCATTCTCAGATCTGGACATAATCAAGCTCAACAAGTAGCTCTACATGGCACGAATCAGTAGCAGTAGCTCACACATGAGTATCTCCCAGCATCATTGCATAATATGGAACAACAGATACTAGTTCATCCTGGATGCGACACCGGCAAACAGTACCTTTCGTCTGGGGAGCTCGAAGCGGTTGAGGTTGGGCTGCTCGTCCTCGGCTCAACGCAAATCCAACAGCTCCAGCGCGAGTCAATGCGGGCAATGGAGCTCCCCTCTGCAACGGCTGCCTCCTGCTTCTCCTCCACAACCGTCAGCAAGCACCCATGCCCTAGATCTGCGAAGAGGAACAAATCACCAACAAGAGCACCGAACAGGACTTTGGGAGGACGATGCCGGTATTGCAACGAAGGGAGGGGTTTGCCGTACCGTTGAAGTTGGTCGCCGGCGACGGATCTGTGCTCCCCACGGTCCCACGGCTGCTGCTGCTCCAACGTCGGCGGGGCGAGCAGAGGTCGAAGGCCGAACCGCTCCGACCAAGCACGGGAGGGGACGATCTACTCCGGGCGGGCGCGCGGGAGGCGGGGACGAACTTCTCCGAGCTGGCGTGGGAGCCGGGACGGAGCCTGGAGGCAGTCGGAAGTTGGGGGATGGGGAACGGAGGTCGAGTGCTCAGATTTGAGGATGGAGGTCGGGGAGATAGGGAATCAACAGTGATCGGGATCGCGATAGGGATTCGGTTGGAGGGGGTATTTTCACTGTTATGACCAAAATTAGGTATAGGGAACGATATGAGGACTTGGATGGAGATGCTCTTAGCAGTACTAAAAACGATGAGCGGATCTGAAAAAAGTGGCCATGTTGACAAGACTTGCATCTATCATACTACAATATTTTGAATTCAAATTTAATCATAGACTGAGACAAAGAAAATACGAATTAGCGAGATCTTTTCTCGAGGATTAAACTTGGATTTAGAATTCTATGGCATGACAATTCATCGCTTGTCAGTGTGGTCAAATTTTATGTTCCTTCAAGGTATGTTCATGCTGGGGCTTTTAAAAAAATAGCAAAAAAGAGAGAGACATGGAGGATATCCAGTTCACTGGACAACGGTGCGTCGGAGCAGCATGCTGTGTCCTATAGGATACTATCAATCGACTCCGAACAGTCTGACTACTAATCCACTTGCATAGTTGCTTGCATTATTCTGTGGGGAACCGGAACAGGCTTAAAGAATCTATGGATACTCTCGCCGTGTTTCCGACCGACCACTCACAATCATGCACGGTCAGGCCGGTGCCCCCAGCCATCTGCCCATCACCGGATCAATGATCTTAGAATTTTCTAATCGTCCACATTTCGGTCGAAATCAACTGAACACCGATTGGTAGTAGCATTATGGTACGGCCCTCACGAATGCATCATCAATCGACCAGCGCAAGAGGCACCACAAGCGACAGCTTCCGTTTGGCGCGTGCAGCCGGGCCGGGCGATTCTAGGCGCCGGAGGAGCTGACAAGCGACAAATCGCTGATGACCAGACCTTGATGCACGGCGACATCTGCAATACGCACGCAGTGATTCTTACGATCGGTGGTACGATCGAGGGCGAGGGGCAGGCCAAGTGACGCGCGATGAACTGCTTCTCAGTCGCCTTCGACGTACCGGAAGGAAGGAGGGTGTGGTGGAAACAATTCGATGCTCCTCATGTCATAGGTGCGCAGCAGCTTTCGCCGCCCTGTGCTAGAAGAATGTTCCAGACCCATTGAGCTTGTGCCTGGCCAGGCCCAATTCAAATATCAACGAAATGCTCCGCCCAGAACCAGGTTTCGACCTTTTTTTTTAGCACTCGGTAAACCTGTATTAAGCAACAATGTTTACAGGCATAACACACTCATCCGGAGGTCGCATGAGCCACACATGACGTCCCTCGGATAGAGAAACAGAAAAGCGAGCTAAGCTATGAGCTTTCCATATTCGATATCCTTCGTTCATGACGAAATTCTACACCACCATGTTCTCGAATATCTGCTTGAACCTCCGAAATGATGTGGCCGAACAGACGCTTGGACGGTCCCTTCAAACTCTGAATGACCTCGAGACAGTCTGAAGCTACCATTACGCTCCCGAGGGAAAGGTCGGCTGCTAGGGCTAAAGCTTCTCTACACGCCATGGCCTCTAAAGTTCCTGGGTGGGAGATGCCCTCGACAACCATCGCCGATGCTCCTCGGTACTCGCCATCTTCACCTCGACATACTGCAGCCACAGCTCCACGCACGCTTGCCTTGGAGACTGCTGCATCGACATTGATCTTGAACTTTCCCGGTGGTGGAGGAATCCATTTCGGAGATGGTGATGTGCGCGTGCCAGACTTATTGTTCGATCGTGCGGAGCTTGTTCTTGTCGCCACCAGGTCGTCAATAAAGCTCTGAATAAAGAGGTGAGTTGACATCGGACTCTGAAAAATATCCTCGTGGATCGCTTTCCTCCTTGCATGCTAGATTGCCCATAAGGTAACCAGCATCCGCATTAGATCATCTTGTTTGAGCGAGTTGATCATTGTGAAGAGCCATTGTCGAGCCGACGGCTCCCTCGTGACATTCATATGCTCCGTTAGTTCCGGATCGGCCAGAGCCCAAACACACCTAGACATGGTACACTCCAGGAGTGAGTGCCTCCATGAATCCTCTTCGCCGCATATAGCGCATGCGCTCGTCGACGCCATCTTCCGGTGGTGGCGAACATCCCCCGTAGGAATAGAGTGTTGCGCTAGCCTCCAGAGGAAAACTCTCAGTTTGGACGGAACCGGAATTTTCCACAATTTGATCCACATTCGTCCTTCTTCTGCCGATGAGGAAGGAGCTGGGACTTCATTCAACCACGCCTCACGTGTAGTTTTAGTCGTCACCAACATGTGGTAAGCCGAGCGGACCGAGAAGATCCCAGATTTCTCGAAGTTCCACACCCAAAAATCCTCTTGGTTACGCGTACACAGAGGAATACTCATGATCCGCTCGACGTCCATAGGAAGGAAAAATTCCTGAAGCTTTTCGCCCTTCCAACGTCTCGCTGCCCGGTCCATGAAGTCACACATCCGGGCGGGAGGGTTGGGCTTCAGGCACGCCACCGGCCGCATTCTGCTATCTCGGGGAAGCCAGTTGTCGTGCCATGCATCCGTCGACTCGCCATTGCCGATACGTCTTATCAGCCCAAGCTGAAGTGCATCGCGCCCCTCCAAAATAGAGCGCCATATCTGTGATGGACGAGAGCCCAGGCGTGCGCCTAGGAAGTTTCCATCTGGAAAATAAACTGCACGTAAGACACGAGCGCTTAAAGCCTCTGGCTCCATCAAAGTGCGCCACGCTTGCTGAGCCAGCAGGGCGAGATTGAAGAGTTCTATCTCACGGAAACCTAGGCCACCAACATACTTGGGTTGCGTCATTGTTTCCCACGACACCCAATTGACTCGTCTCTTACCATTTTTGCTTCCCCACCAGAACTTGCGCAACAAAGAATTTATGTGCTCGCACAGTCCTCTGGGTAATTTAAAGCAAGACATGGAGTAGGTTGGTATGGCCTGAGCAACAGATTTGATCAGCACCTCCTTGCCTCCAGCAGACAAGCAGTTCTCTAGCCAACCCTGCACTCTCTTCCAAATTTTATCCTTTAAGAATTTAAAAGCACCTCCTTTGGAACGTCCTACATCGGAAGGCATCCCCAGGTATTTCTCATTAAGAGTTTCTCTTTCAATCTCCAAATGCACCTTGACATGTTCTCTTAACTGTTTTGGACACCCTTTACTAAAATAAATAGAGGATTTGTCCATATTAATTTGCTGCCCTGACGCATTGCAGTATTTCGTTAACATCTCCTTTACCTCCAAGGCACCATGAGTACTAGCTTTCACAAATAGCAGGCTGTCATCTGCAAATAGTAGGTGGTTAACGGCTGGCCCCGTGGGAGCCACCTTGATACCATAGAACACTGGTGACTGAATGTTGGATTTCAACAGGCACGAGAGGCCCTCTACTGCTAGCAAGAACAAGTACGGGGACAAGGGATCACCCTGTCTGATGCCCCTCGAGGGACGAAACTCCTGCAGAGGAGATCCATTAAAAAGCACCGAGAAAGAAACCGTGGTTACCAACCTCATGACTAGAGTCACCCACATGGTACTGAACCCCAATTTCAGCATAATAGCCTCCAAATAGGTCCACTCAACCCGATCATAAGCCTTCTTCATGTCCAGTTTTAGAGCACAAAATTGGCTTTTCTTCGCTCTATTGTGCTTCAAAAAGTGGAGGCACTCGTATGCAGTGATGATATTATCCGTGATCAACCTTCCAGGCACAAAGGCTGACTGTTCTTCTGAAATAATCTCTGACAGAAACACCTTCAGTCTGTTCGCCACCACTTTCGACGCGATCTTGAAGATGACATTGCACAAACTAATAGGGCGAAATTGGCCTAATTCCAACGGCGTCACCAGCTTAGGAATTAAGACAATGAAAGTGTTATTCACCACTTCCGGGCTATCCTCGCCACTCAGGACCCGCAAAACAGCTGCCGTAACCTCTTCACCACACATGTCCCAGTTCCTTTGAAAGAAATGTGCCAGGAAACCATCCGGGCCAGGAGCCTTTGTGGGGACCATCTCAAACAGAGCAACTTTAACCTCATCAGGAGAATAAACGGCATCAAGTTTCCTATTCATCTCCATGGTAACTCTCTGAGGAACCGTGCTCAGAACCTCCTCCATCCCCGTCGTCCCCTCGGATGAATAAAGGCGCTGATAAAAGGTGTTGGTTAGAAACCCCATCTCTTCTTCATCTTGTGTTCGAGTTCCATCTGGTCTCATTACTTCCAGAATCCGATTTTTCCTTTTCCTCTGGCTTGCACGTAGGTGGAAAATTTTTGTGTTTTTATCCCCCTCGGCTAACCACTGTATACGCGACCTCTGTCGCCACATGATTTCCTCCCTATGGAGTACCTCTGCAAGCTGCTCCGCTATTTTCAGCTCGACATGAGATGGGCCGATCCTGCCAGGTGCACTCCTGAGTTCACACAACTCCTGCTGCAGCGTACGTATTTGGCACCGCATGCTGCCAAAGGATCTTTCGCCCCATGTAGCAAGGTCACCAGATAGCCGCACAAGCTTGTCCTTTAGGCCCGCCATGGTAGAACATTTGTTCTGCACTTCCCAATTATGTGCAAGAACAGTTGCAAACGAGTCATGCGTCTCCCACATACATTCATACCTGAAAGGGCGTGGTCCACGTCTCCCCCGGTGTACTCCTGGGCGGGCGAAACGAAGGAAGATCGGCATATGATCCGATGTGGACACCGCTCGGAGGTGATGAACCAGCACGTCCAGAAAGCGGGCCCTCCACAAAGGGGAAGCCAGAGCTCTATCCAGCCGAACCCTGCAGAATGAACCCCCTGCTACTTTCTTCTCGAAAGTCCAGGGAACGCCAATGAAACCTAGGTCTGAAAGACCACAAACGTCCACCGCCTCCCTGAACCCGTCGATTTGCCTGCTGTTTCGTTCACTGACACCATCATGCTCTGCCTGATGCAGGACCTCATTGAAGTCCCCAATGCAGAGCCATGGTAGATCGTTTGCCGATCGAATATACTTGAGCATGTCCCACGTCTTGTGGCGCTCAGGAACTTGGGCCTCGCCATAGACACAGGTTAAGCGCCATGGTTCCCTCCCCTGTTCTGTTACCACAGCATCAACATGGTACTGAGAATAGGGTAGAACCTCAAACTTTATTGAGTTGTTCCAAAAAAACACCGATGCCACCGCTCCGACCAGAGCTACTTACAGCAAAACCATTGTCATATCCCAAGGAACGAGACAAACTCTCAACCCGCTTTCTATGAAGTTGAGTTTCGACAGCACACAACACGGACGGGGCTTTATTCTTCGCTAGCTCGCGAAGTTCACGAACTGCCGCAGGGCTGCCCAACCCACGGCAGTTCCAGCACAAGACACTCATTGCATCCGGCGACCCACCTCCTCGGTGGCCGCCGATGATTCCTCCTTGTTCTTTTGTGGTGATGCATCTTTTTTAACCCTCTTCTTGTCTCTAGGAGCCACATCTGCCGGTGGTAAGGGGGGCGTTTCTGAATCTGAGAACTCCTCCCTCTCCGCTAACTGAAGAGCTAGAGGACGCTGTGCCGGTGGCGCCCCCATTCCTTGAGGGTTCTCGATCAGCTTCAACGGGCTAACTGCCGTGTCCCCTCGCATCTCCCGCTCCTTAATGGCGTCTAGCGCTGCATCTCCTGAAGATCGTTTGCGAGGCTGGTACTCAGAGCCCCGGCCACCAGGACGACCTCCCCTCGCAGCCTGGGAAGAGCGCCCGCCACACGTGCCTACCTAACCCATCCCCTGATACTGCGATTCATCATTTCTCTTGGGCTGCCGAGGTCTGTTATAGCTTGTATTTGCTAGCAGCCAGTCACCGTATTGCATGTCCTCCTCTGCCCACACACCCTTGCCGCATTCTGAAAAGACATGTCCCAACCGTCCACACACATGACAAAAGTGAGGAATTTTCTCATACTGCACTAGCATTATCATGCTGTCCGCTCCCTCCGGATCAAAGGAAACGAACCTGGTCAGTGGTTCATTGATGTCCAGCAAAACTCGAGCTCTAATATAATCCTCCCGAACACCCGCCGGTTTAAGCTCCACTTCCAGCACCTCACCAATCCTTGATGCAAGTTCTTCCACCAGATCCTTTTTGCGGAATAGGTCCGGGACCTTTATAATTCTTGCCCAGACATGCATCTTGTTCAGCTTCACTGAGCTAAACGGAGAAAACCCATCATACGCCGCCAGAATCAGAGCATGGTCCCGAAAAATCCATGGGCCTTCCTCCATCAGCCGTTTCCAATCCCCCAAACATGTCGCCTGGAAGGAGAAAAGATTTGGTTCCAGAACTCTAAACTTTATTTCCTGCGCTGGCCTCCAGGCAAAATGCATCGTTGCGATCAACGAGTTTGGACTAAACGGTTTGCTGGTCACCACTCTACCGAGCGCCAGCCATTTTACCTCTTCTTTCAAGTCTTGCATCTTATCAGCATCAATCTTTACTCCGGCACGCTCGCCGTCCTTTAGCTTGAGCCTACTCAACAGAGCTCCAATGTCAACCTCCGCCCTGCCCAAGCGAGCCGCTCCTGACTCTAAGGACTCCGCCATGGCCTGGCGATACAAATCGAGGAGAAACCGACCTACCCTGGAGATGGAGCCAGCCAAGGCCAAGTGGTTGGCCAAGCCAATCGCACGAAGCAGCCCGCCCGAGCACCGCACCCCCCGACGAGATAGATCAGGATCAGCGGGATTCGACGCCGCCGGCGAACTTGGTCGCCAGAGGAATCGCCCTAAGCCCTAAAAAAAGGTCGGTTACTCCGGTTTTTTACAACAGTTGTCCGAACCAGGTTTCGACCTGCTGCTGGCTCCAGGAGTCGAGACCGAATGCGACCGGCAGTAATTCCACGGCCCGACTAACCGGCGCTGCGGGTGTCCGGCGGCAGCTCGCCGGTCGGGCTGCACAGAAAGGATCACCGGCCATTCATTTGATGCCACCCACCTGTCCAAGCGCAATTGTCCAGCATGAGCTTGGCGACGTTGCCCTCTCCTAGTCTCAGGCCCAACCGGATAGCTGTAGTACCAGCAGTTGGGCTTGAGGTGCGGACAGGCCTCGGCAGGTCCGAGAACTCCAGAATCCAGTTCTTTTTTCTCAGCTTCCACTCCCTGTTTTAATACATAGGCTTTGTCCGTGTGTCATCTCCGTCAGGCCGGCCTGTGAACTACCACTACTTTCCATTTGGTTTCCTCCTGTTTTTAGACATCTCCTATTGGATTCTTATCAACGCGTAACTTGGGTATTCTAGATTATCAGCCAAGTGACAGGATAATGTTCAGAAGTTGAACAAAAAAAGAATGCTCAGTATGATTCATGAAAAAATTACCGTTGCATTCACCTACTGCTGCTGCATTTTGTTAGTAAATTAAGAGAGAAGAATTGCTTCTTTTCACGGTGTTACCTCCACTAGCTTGAGCGAGGCTAACGTTGATCTTTCTTTTGTGGGGACAGCTTTACCTAGCATAGCATGCATAAGTCTTGCACGCAGACACAGCTTTACTTACATGCCAAGACAAAAGGATGGCTCAGGTTATTTCCAAAGATATGCAACCAAAAGCCTACGAGCCTATCCAAAAACAGGCAGCTAGCTCCACATGGCCGGCCTTCTCCAGAGCTAACCATGCATGGCCAAATAAAAATATCCCAGTCCTCTACTAGTAAGTACTACTGCTAGCTTCCTATCTCAGCTACAGTTTTACTACTGTTCCATCTATTACACGAGTTGACTTTGATGAGCCCTCAAAAGGTGAACCTTGACTTCGTGTTAACTTGAACATGGCTTGTTGATCTACACTAGCTAATCCTCCCTTCCACATCCACGGACATATCCAAGTACGAAACATCCCTTCACCCTCTTTTAAACTTCCCCTTTACATTCTCATCCTGATTTAGTCTCCATGCTCGTCATACAAAGCAACAAGCAAGGTGCAAGTTGCTTGTTCTTAAAGTACCATCATCTTTGCCCTTCAGAAACCAGCACCCCCTTTTCCATCCCATCTTGATATCTCCATGATTTCAGAGATGAGCAAATCCTCCGAACGTATATAAACACCAAACTATCATATCCTTATCTCTTCCTAGGCCTTGTGCTGTGACCGTGAGCATGCATGCACATGAAGGCCATACTTCCTTTTTTTCTTTTTTCTTTTCTTTTCTTTGAGAGAGAGGAAGGCCATGCTGATACAAGGTTGGAACATTTGCCCTTTCCATCCTTTTCAAAGCTGCAGCATATCTCTCATAGATATGCATGCACGATCCCATGATCTTATCCTATGGCAGCCCTAAACATCACATCGATCGATTGCCCAATCAAAAGAGTGTTTTAGAATGGATGGCCATGGCCACTGCGTCCATAGCGCCCCTCTCTTTACAGGCAGCTCAGCTCCCTCCCAAATCAATGCAGGTTCCATATGTTCATGTGCCATGGTTCAGAGAGACAGACCATGCAGGCCCATTTGCTAGCTGCGAAGGCTTTCCTGATGCGTTGGTTTGGCTTGTGCACTGCATGCTGCATGCAGCTGTGTCTTTCATGTGTGTGAGGTGAAGTCAACAGGGTCCTCGTGGTATATACTGCTACGTGCTGATCATGTGCAATAAAAAAAGAACCGCTGGGATCGGTCTACCGACATGGCACACAAGCATGCTGCATGCTGCATACTTACAAACAACACATGTCGTTAGAAAACTCTCTTCAGCTTGATCAACCGGTCAATGCTGTGCCGCTCTGAACGTACATAATCTTATGAACTACATATACACGTGGACAAAGACAACGTATTTAGAGTAGAGTAGACAGCAAGTGGGTTCAGTAACCCTATTTTGCTTTCTTCTTCCCCTCTCTCGGGTGTTATCGACACCTTTGTTTCCACCGTCTTCTTCTCTCTCCTTTTCCTCTACTGGCCTGTCAAAATTTTATGTACTACATATACCTGCACAAAGATAATGTATTTAGACTAGCTAGCAAGTGGGTTCTAGTACCCCATTTCTCTTTCCCCTTCTCCTCCCCTCCTCTCTTGAGTGTTACCGACCCCTCTGTCTTCACCGTCCTCTTCTGTCCCCTTCTCTTCCGTCGGCCTCATTGGCTAGAGGAAAGAGGGCAAAGGAGTTCAGTTCTCCAAGTTGCCTTGCAAATCAACAATTTGTAGTTGGTGTTGCCTTAGAGGGATTAGAATGTTCACCGCCAATGCTCGCAAAGAGACCACTGATATGTTGTGAGCGTCGTTATCGTCACAACGAGTTGTCTTGTAGCAGAACTGAATAAAGAGCTCCACTGATCTATGGCTAAGTTGCGCCATTCCCTTTGCTCTAGATCTGGTTGGAGCCAGTGAAGATGGTCAGGACGGCACCATGTACGACTAGTCTTGTGCCCTACGCTGTGACCGTCATTGTTCCGTCGATGTCCCAATTCAGGTTTTGAGACCACGTAGAGCTAGCACCGGGAAAAAGTGACAATTTAGAAGAGATCTTTAACATGCCATGCCATTTGTTACTAAAATATACAACATAAATATTTTAGTGATTGGAAGAGAGTGGGCTTGTTACTAGACGAAGAATTAATCTCATTGTAGATACCAATATTACTAATAACAAGAAATTCTCTATTATAGTCTAGATTATTACTTAAAAACTCATTTTGTGAAGTGCATCACCTCCCATCAAGATCAAGCATTGTACGTACAACAATTAATGGCTTATAGGATTTTAATAACAAGCTCAAGAAACCTGTCATTGGAGAGTTTGATTCTTTTCATAAAGTTTGGTATACTCTCTCATTGATAACAGACCAAGAAAGAGTAATAAAATACTTCCACCGTCCACAAATGTAAGGCGTGCATGGAATTTAAGGTTTAACTTTGACCAGTAATTAAATCAATAATATTGAATTATATGACACAAAAGTGGTACCATTAGATTCATATTTAAATATATTTTTAAATAATATTATTTTTATGTTATATAGTATAATAGTTTTTAATTTAATTACTGATCAAAATTAAATCTTAAATTCCGTGTACGTCTTATATTTATGGATGGAGAGAGTATTGAAGAAGCTTGAAGCATCAAAATAGAACCTGCCAAAGAAATAAATACAGGCCGTCCTGTTAATCATTGATAGCTCTGCCAGTAGTTTGTTAAGTTTTGCCGGCATTTGTCTTGCGACCAATTTACTGCATTCTGTTCTCCACGGCAGCGAACTCGCGAATGAGGCATCCGCTGTAAGTAGACAATAGACGAGGCAGAACCATTGGGTAGGGGCCCGCCACCGGCCATCGCCGACCCACGGGCGCCAATCAGAGCGAGGAGCGGCGGGTGGCACGCGTAGCGCGGGCCCCGCGCGCGGGGTCGTGGACTCACCGACCGAGGCGGCCGCGGAACGCGGCGACTCGCCGCCCACACCCATGCGGGGCCCACGCTAGCTGCGTCTCTTTCCGCCTGCTTCTCCCGCGATATCCTGGCCGTCGTGCCAGCCCACCGCCGAGCGATCGGGCGGCGCCGCGCGGGCATCGGGAGACGCACGCCGCGGATAGAGCCAGCTCAATGGCTCGCTCCGGTTCCCGCGTCACCACGTCGGGACAGCCGGACAGGCGCAGGCCAGGACGGATAGGGCCTAGCATACCTCCCTGGGCGCGGTCTATGCACCACGGGAGATGATTTAGCAATTCATTTAGCAGAACTAAACCCCTAGTTCTAGCCTACTGATGAGTTGATGACTGATGAGGCATTGAAGATTTGAGGGTCTGATGCAACCGCAGAACATAATAATATCCTTGGTCCGCCGCATTGGCTACGTAATATAGTTTTGACAACATGGTGTGGTCGATATTTAGATCATTATTTGGACTATAGGCCGAGCAGCTAGGATAAGGAGGTGTTGGAAAGTCAAAGTATAATCACGTCATGCCCACTTGGTTCAGTAAAGCAGGCAGGCAGACAGACATCGACCCCTTTGTGGCGTCACAGGAACTCGCCTGTCTGTTTATGATTTGACTCGTACAGTGATCGAGCGCTAAGCTTGATTCCAGGATGTCAATACATTCAACATTGGAATTAGTGAAGTGCTGATTGACTTGCTAACATCCGGTAATGGACGAGCATTTTTTTTCTCTCTCGTCAATATCACAAGCAAGAAGGGGAAAAGGAGGCATGATTTGTGCTTGCTTGACGCTAGCGAAAGCAAGCAGTGATCGACAGGCAGCTTACCAGATGTTGGTTGCCGACAGTTTCTAGAAAAAGAAGAGGAAAATAATGACTTGCAATAAATACAGTGTCCAACGCTGTACGATCAAGCTATGATATGCACATCTACTGCATTTAGTGAGCACCCAGCAACTCCCCCCACTGCCCCCAGCGCATTTGCGCATCATGGTAGGGTTGTCGATCTGTCCATGCATTTCGGCTCGTGCACATTGCTCCAGCATTTTGCTTCGTGGTAGATCTCTTGATGCCACTGTGCTGATATGGTCGGTATCTTTTTTTTTACGGAATTGTCGTTTTTTCTCCACTTCAATTTTACAACCGAGGCAAAACTGTCATGCATACAATGAGAGCTCATTTTATTCCTCGTGTACACCGGACAGGTCGTCAAACAGTGCGGCGAGAATATCACAGGGTGGGCGGCAAAAGAAAAATCATGAGCTCTACTTTGCCGGAAAGAGAAGGACGTATCTCCATGGAAGCAGTGTAGGGCCCACATTGTTTCTTTTCCTTTCTAGAGTACGGTCCACACCCATTTGCAGGATCAAGCTGAAGGAAGGGATTAATACAGATCAGGTGGGACTAATAATGCTCCCAAACGTTATCCACGGTATGCACGAATGGAAAACATCATGATCCGTAGTGTACAAATAGACATAGTACAATAGGAGGATTGGGTTGTCATTTCTGTACAATGATTCTTTTTGCATTTATGTGTTTCAGAAAGTCTCTTAGAGCATGTACAATGTTGGTCAACATTGGGTGCTAAGAGGGTGCTAAGGATTCTTAGCACCAATTTTAGTTGGTTCTAAACATTGTGAAGGGAGGTGCTAAGAAAAAATTGTTAGCACCTGGTTCTAGTACTAGAACCAGGTTCTAAGAGAGAGTTGACTATATGTGGGGTCCAAACTAGAGCAAATTGTGAGAGAGAAATACATGAGAAAGAATATAATATGCTGACATGTGGGTCCAAAGTAGGTGCTAAGAAAAAGTTTCTAGCACCACCACATTGGAGTAAATTTACTTTTCTTAGAACCAAGTGCTAATAATTTTCTTAGCAAGTTTCTAGCACCACCATATTGTACATGCCCGCATCTACAGTTGACTCTCTATATCACATTCTTTATATTTCTATATAAAGAGCTTCTCTAAAAAATGCCTTCTCTATATCTCTTCACTCTCTAGTAAATTTTGTAAATCTCACTCTCCATATTTCACTATTCTATATTTTATTGATATTTTATAACTGACAAATTATTTGTAACGTTCATATTTTTACAACAATATTTTGAAGGGATATATTTAAACAGATATATTTGTAACGGCTATATTTTGAACAAATATATTCATAACGGTTATTTTCTATAACAGCTATATTTTTAACTATTATTTTTTTGTGACGGCTAGTTTTTCAACAGCTATTTTTTGTAACGGCTATTTTTGGTAAAGGCTAGTTTTTCATTGGCTATTTTTGTAACGGCTAGTTTATCAATGGCTATTTTTTGTAATGGCTAGTTTTGAGGTTTATATATGCAAAGACATTTGTTCTTCTTACCTACTCATCCTCTCGCAAAGCCATATGCTCTTCCTACGTATTCATCCTCTACCACATCATAATGAGTCGTCACAACTTCCTCATGCAGATTCAGTTGGATTCATCGTCGTCGGATGATGGACCACATACGCAGCACACAACCAATATAAGCTTTCGAAAGTCCCACGGCATGGCGATTCTATGCTTGGGCGGCGGGTAGTTTATCGCAACAAAGAAGCAGGACATTTGAGACTATATGAAGACCACTTTTCAAATGCCCCTACGTATGACCCAATAATCTTTCGGTGCAGGTTCGCAATTAGTCCTCATTTGTCTTTTGTCCTGATTGTTGATCCTCCTTTCTACAATTTAATATTCATTTCCGCAAGTTTAGAATAGGTCATTCTCTATTTATTCGCATATTACAAGCTGTAGAGGACCATGATGACTATTTTTTGCAGAAAAATTGCGCAGGGGTTGTTGGGTTATCTTATCTGCAGAAGATTACCGCAACATTTCGGATGCTAACTTATGAAGTAACAAGGGATGCTACAGATGATTATGTTTGGATTGGAGAAAGCACTGTCATCGAGAGCCTGAAAAGGTTTATTAAAGTTGTTGTTGAAATGTTTGGAGATGAGTATTTAAGGTCTCCATGTGAAAACGATACTATTAGATTACTTGCAGTTGGAGAAGAAAGAGGTTTTATCGGAATGCTTGGAAGCATAGACTGAATGTACTAGAAGTGGAAGAATTGTCTACCGACCATGTACACGAGCCCATAATCATTCTAGAAGCCGTTGATTCGTAAGATCTTTGGATTTGACATGTATCTTTTGGTTTACCAAGATCTAACAATGATATAACTCTTGTATTCCAAGCAACTTCGTAGATGGTATCTCAACATAATCTAAGGTTTATCGCAAGTTCTTCTATTGGAAGTAGCATTTAATTCATATAGTCACCGCACAGTCAAATTATCATTCACTAGTTTCTTAATAGCATATACTATCCTCTCTATTTTTTTAATTGTCCATGATCATCCTTCAAGCTCTTTCTTCGGATCATTTTCCATAATGTTTGATTCCAGTATGCTTATGATCAAGAACGTACTGCTATGAATAAAGATACCAGTTCATGTATTAAAAAAAAGAGAAATAGCTAATGACATCAGATGGAATATATATATGGACTGAGTATTTGCATAAATCAAGACTGCTGACCAGCCAATTCTATGTACTATCAAATTATATATATGTGACTGAGCAAACTTTCTTTTGCTGCAGGGAACTTGACATGCAGTACCCACTTCCCAACCAAAATAACACTACTGCTATCTGAATTCTGAAGAAACTTGTAGGAATCAATAACATGAACAAGACGTCGAAGGAATTGAGCATTTGGGTGTGTCTCTTGCAGCATTATACAAAAGTGCAGTAACAAGATTTCAGTTTCCAGGTTAACACATAAAAGGCTGATGGTAAGAAGGTAAATAGAACAAAGGGTAGGAGTGATGATAATTTTATCTTTATGTGGAAGAACAACACCAGGTATACCCAATTGCACGCATAGTTCTAAATTTAACCGGAGAATTTCAGGAGGATGGAACTGGTGCACAACCTGCCTATTAGTTTGCATCGTACTGAGTCCAGTAGCCTAGTGCTCATATCTGTTTAATCTAGGTGATACACACCGATTGTAAAGTTAAGATCTTCCTTTCTCAGTGCTGCTTGGAAATTCACTTGTCCGATTCCTAAATCGCCAATAAATCAAACCAAGTTGAGAGCTCACCTCGAGCTTGGAGTAGACTCCAGAGCTTCCGGTGACGGGTTGGTTGCCTCGACGACCTCAATGACGATGTTGGTGGAGCCGGGCAGCTTGGGCAGGCCGGCATTGAGCGCGATGTTGACGGCCTCGAACACGTCACTATCGATGCTCACGATGTGCAGCAGGTCTTGCATGGTTGGGGCAGCGCGGGGGAGGTGGGCGAGGTTGATCTCGATTGGACGAGGCGACCGTGGCCTCGATCCGGTCGGAGGGGTCAACGACGGGCTCGATCTGGTTGGACGGGTCGATGGTGGCCTAGATCTGGTCGAAGGGATTGACACTTGGCTCAATCCGGTCAAAGGGGTTGACAGCGGCCTTGATCTAGTCAGAGGTGAAGACGGCTAGCTCGATCATGTGAGAGGGGAGGACGATGGTGATGGAGGGGGCGAAACTGACGACAACGAGACGGAAAGCGGTGGATGTTGGAAGCGGCGGTGGTGGGACGAGAAGATCCGGGGGCGGTAGTTGAGGGATGGCGAGAGAAGGACCTTCGCTACAAGTGCAGAGCAGTGGACGCGGGATAGAGAGGGGTGAGGGTGATAGCAAGTCTACTAGAGGGCGTTTCTCGTTTGCTTTGCCAAATAATGGCTATAGCTAGTCAGATAGGGTGTCTATTGCAGATGCTCTTAGTTATTTGTAGCAAAAGCATATGCAGGTATACACACTTAGTGGATAGCACATTCTCATGTTGAGTAGGGGATATGGTGTTTCCAATATGTGTCTTTTTTCACCCATAGGAGACATATATGTGTGCGGGTGTCTGTCGTGATGTGAGTATGTCTTTTGTGGATTATGTGTGTCCTGAATTCTATCGAAAAACAAGTAAACTATATGTTGTAAAAAAAGATTATTATCTCCATTAAAAAATATATAATGTTTTCAAATACACAGGTAGACTTCTCTAACTTTAACTAGTAACATATCTAAAAATATTTAGACTGGATAGGTAAAAATAACATTGTCAAAATATTTTTATGTAATAATTTATAAATATTTTTATATAAAATTAATGATCAAATTTGTATATCACAGGCTTTGTCTATTTACAAACGTAGATATTACGAACCGCACCAAGTCAAACCACGCAATACAAAACAACAAAACTATTACCAAATCGCATGTGGTCGTTGAAGTAGGAGTACAATGTCCAAAAAGAAACGAAAAAATAGGAGAACGATGCTGAGGAATGACCGGCCTGAGCCTCCCCACATAAGGACCCAAACAACATAACAGAAAGTCGCAAGGACTATGTTATGAAACCAGTCCTTTTAGAGGTGGAATGGCAGGTGCGCAGTTTGTATGTTCAATTACTAAATCCTAATCTGTCATGTAGATAATCTATAAATAAAGAGGTGATCATTATTTGTTTATAAACAGTTATATCTATGAGATCTAATTTAATAAAAAGAGAAAAATACCATCGCTATATTCTTGTATTTATGTCTTCTTTATTTTTGTATTGTTATGTGTGATTGATCTAAGTCAGCTATATGACGTTTGTAGATTTTATGACACGTTTTAGTATGGGTTTGCTCGTAAAATCTGATCAGATATGTGATTTACATGTTGATTAGCAGATTAATCGTGTATTCTTGATGCTAATAAAATTAATATATTTTTGTTTGGCATGAACTGCCAACGCTAACGCCCTGCCTTCCGCACGTCATCCACACGCACGACGGCACCGCCGCCGTACGGGGCGCCATCACTCTGACCTCCGCGATCGGCTGCCCACGAAGGAGCCGAGCCACGCTCATGTAGCGGTGCCGCATGCACCCACGTCCATGAGAAAAAAAAATCAATCTACTAATCATTACTCGGTGGAACACTAGGCATGTATGGATGCATGCTTACATACGGAAATTATCTTAGGGAGTGTTTGGTTAACTTAACTAAATAATCTACTTTTCAGTAACTTTTGTCATGATAGCTGTGGATTTTATAGTGTAAATTTAGTTGTTTAGAAAAGTTGCTTTCTGTTCGTTTTTTACAATATACCGAAACTTCTATACTTATTTTCTAAAATATTATAAATAATTTGAATCAACTAAAAATAATATATTTATTTTTTTATAACCACAATAGTTTTTCTAGATAGTCAGCTAATAATAGCTTTATCAATAATCACAATCTAACTAAACAGAGGCTTAACTACACTAATCATTACTCCTTTGATCGACTCATGCACGCATAGTCTGAACGACACAAGCTAAGCAAAAAACGGAGGGACGGGAGGAACAGAATTGGAGCATGCTGATTGATTCACCATGGCACCGTGAATGCGAGAAGCACGAGGACCGAACCAATCTGCTACCGTCAACACGAATCAGATTGCATCTACTGCAACACGTGAGTTAATCTAGCAATATGTATTTAATTCGTTTAGAATTAATCTGTTAGGAATTTGCACGTCAATTTTTGTAGATTAAAAATTCGGTTTCCAGATTGCTCTTATTGACCTCTCGCTTTCTATATTAAAGTCCCAATCTATTAATTCTCTTAATGTTCTTGATAAACTTAGATCAATCTAGAGAGGTAGTAACCGATGGAGCTAGATTGATCACTAACCTTGCGTACAGGCAAAAAGATCAGCAACAGGGCCACGCCAGACGATAGAGGTACCACCATACAGCCTTAGCCACGCTTGCCGACTACGAAGGTCCAGTTGGCGGGCAAGCCAGGCGTAGTGCCGCCACAACCATGCTTGACACACAGGTCAGGCACGTGAGTAGGCCCCGCGCATGCACTGCCACAGTCGCGCATATCGACCACAGAGGTCAGGCGGATAGGCGGGCCGTGCGCACGCGCACTCGCAGCCCAGTTGCTGGCCAAGTGAGCCGCGACAATCTCGTGGCCCAGCCACGCTTGCCAGCCATATGGGCCTATCGGGCAGGCAGGCTGAGGCACACACTAGCCCAACGACCTAGCCACGCTTGCCGGTCTGGTAGGCCACGTGGGCGGGCGCGCAAGTAGGCCTCGTGGCCTAGCCATACTTGCCTGCCACATAGAGTAGGAATTTATGTCAAAATTAAATCAACATATAGGATTTATATCTTTAATAAGGATCGATTCCGACATTAAAGGGAGCAAATCAAGCCCTTGGCGAAGAATGTCAGGAAATCATATGGGGAGCCACACTTGGGAAACTGCACTAGTAAGATGAACATTGAAGAATTTCAGAAAAATAAATGATTTTAAGCATTAGCAAATTAACTGCTTGGTTATTTCACTAATCAAAAGGTATCGCAAAGTCGCGTATACTCGCAAGAAATGCACCGAAGAGAATAGAGGTCGTGCCTTTCACCATCCTTCGTACAAGGCCTTCTTACTTTTAATAAGAGGAGGAGGACTCCAGATTCCCAACCCCGAATACTCAGAAACATCTGGGAAAAATGGGGTGAGGGGGCTTGCATGTCTTGATTCTTATAATACCCAAAGTGAAAGAAAGGGAGCCAGTTAAGATCGAGCATAAGTCTAGAGCCAAATCCGGTTGGCCTTCTAGACTTAAACTTTCCTACAAAGGAAGCAACCATCAGTGATGTGTGCACATACATTGGCACTAGGATAGGAATTAGCGATTGATAAAAAAGAAAGGATATGGGCTCACGTGAGTAGAAAGCAAAAGATATCTATTCTAGTTCAATCATCAGCTATGGGTTCGAATCTAAGAGATTCTAGATAATCTTGAAATTTTCTTGTCTTTCCTGAATGCTAAGGAGAAGAAGAGGATTGAGTCAAAAGAAAAAGCTATTTTGGAGTTTTATCAACAATTTACTTGTGTAGGTGGGGACCTGGTATTTTCGGAGTCCTTATGTGAAGAATTACAAAAGAAATTTTTTAAACAAAAATGTGAATTAGGAAGGATTAGTCGACGAAGTATGAATCGGAGACTGAATCTTGATATACCTCAGAACAATATATTCTTGTTACCACGAGATGTATTGGCCGCTACGGATTATTTGATTAGAATGAAACTTGGAACGGGTATACTTGACGATGACAATGTGAATCACTTGAAAAATAAACGTATTCGTTCGGTTGCGGATCTGTTATAAGATCAATTCGGACTAGCTCTTGGTCGTTTACAACATGCGGTTCAAAAAACTCTCCGTAGAGTATTCATACGTCAATCGAAACCGACTCCCCAAACTTTGGTAACTCCAACTTCAACTTCGACTTCAATTTTATTAATAACTACTTATGAGACCTTTTTTTGGCACATACCCCTTATCTCAGGTTTTTGATCAAACGAATCCATTGACCCAAACTGTTCATGGGCGAAAAGTGAGTTGTTTGGGTCCTGGAGGGCTTACGAGGAGAACTGTAAGTTTTCAGAGCCGAGATATTCATCCGAGTCACTATGGGCATATTTGTCCAATTGACACGTCTGAAGGAATCAATGTTGGACTTACGAGATCCTTAGCTATTCATGCGAGAATTGATCACTTGTGGGTATCCGTAGAGAGTCCGTTTTATGAAATATCTGCTGAGAAAGCAAAAGAAAAAAAAGAGAGACATGTAGTTTATCTATCACCAAATAGAGGTGAATATTATATGATAGCAGCAGGAAATTCTTTGTGCTTGAATCAGGGTATTCAGGAAAAGCACGTTGTTCCAACTAGATACCGTCAAGAATTCCGGACTATTGCATGGGAGCAGATTCATGTTAGAAGTATTTTTCCTTTCCAATATTTTTCTATTGGGGGTTCTCTCATTCCTTTTATTGAGCACAATGATGCGAATCGGTCTTTAATAAGTTCTAATATGCAGCACCAAGCAGTTCCGCTTTCTGGGTCCGAGAAGTGTATTGTTGGAACTGGATTGGAACGTCAAACAGCTCTAGATTCGAGGGTTTCCGTTATAGCCGAACGCGAGGGAAATATCATTTCTACTGATAGTCATAAGATCCTTTTATCAAGTAGTGGGAAGACTATAAGTATTCCTTTAGTTAACCACCGGCGCTCTAACAAAAATAGTTGTATGCACCGAAAACCTCGGGTTCCACGGGATAAATCTATTAAAAAAGGCCAAATTTTAGCAGAGGGTGCTGCTACAGTTGGGGGGAACTTGCTTTAGGAAAAAAATGTATTAGTAGCTTATATGCCATGGGAAGGTTACAATTTTGAAGACGCAGTACTAATTAGCGAACGTTTGGTATATGAGGATATGTATACCTCTTTTCACATCTGGAAATATGAAATTTAGACGGATACAACAAGCCAAGGCTCCGATAGAAAATCACTAAAGAAATACCACATCTAGAAAAATATTTACTCCGCAGTTTGGACAGAAATGGAGTTGTTAGGTTGGGATCTTGGGTGGAAACTGGCGATATTTTAGTAGGTAAATTAACGCCTCATATAGCGAGCGAATCGTCATATATCACGGAAGCTGGATTATTACGGGCCATATTTGGCCTTGAGGTATCCACTTCAAAAGAAACTCCTCCCAAATTACCTATAGGTGGAAGAGGGCGCGTTATCGATGTGAAATGGATCCAGAGGGACCCCTCAACATAATGGTTCATGTATATATTTTACAAAAACATGAAATCAAAGTTGGGGATAAAGTAGCCGCAAGACATGGAAATAAGGGAATCATTTCCAAAATTTTGCCTAGGCAAGATATGCCCTATTTGCAAGATGGAACACTTGTTGATATGGTCTTCAATCCCTTAGGAGTACCCCCCGAATGAATGTGGGACAAATATTTGACAGCTCGCTCGGATTAGCGGGGGATCTGCTAAAGAAACATGATAGAATAGCACCCTTTGATGAGAGATATGAGCAAGAGGCTTCAAGAAAACTTGTGTTTTTGAAATTAATGAAGCCAAGTAAACAAACAAAAAATCCATGGGTATTTGAACCCAAGTACCTGGGAAAAAGCAGAATATTTGATGGAAGAACAGGAGACCCCTTCAAACAACTTGTTCTAATAGGGAAGTCATGTATCTTAAAATTAATTCATCAAGTTGATGAGAAAATTCATGGGCGTTCTACTGGGCCCTACTCACTTGTTATACAACAACCCATTAGAGGAAGAGCCAAGCAAGGGGAACAACGAGTAGGAGAAATGGAAGTTTGGGCTTTAGAAGGATTTGGTGTTGCTCATATTTTACAAGAGATACTTACTTATAAATCTGACCATCTTATAGCTCGCTAAGAAATACTTAATGCTACGATTTGGGGAAAAAGAATACCTAATCACGAGGATCCTCCAGAATCTTTTCGAGTGCTCGTGTGAGAACTACGATCTTTGGCTCTAGAACTGAATTATTTCCTTGTATCTGAGAAGAACTTCCAGGTTAATAGGAAGGAAGTTTGATCGGAATAAATATAAATTATTTTCTAACTTCTATTTTATGATTGACCAATATAAATATCAGCAACTTCAAATTGGACTTGTTTCCCCTCAAAAATGGAAAATAGCTATATACATGAAGAGCACCGTGAAGAAGCTTCTCAAAAAGATATTTCTACCAATTACATTGGCATGGAGAAGGATTTATCGAGCTAAAACAAAGGCAAATATTTAGTGATCACTTTATAGAAGAGAAGTACTTGGGCAAGTAGTATGTACTCCTTTGCATGTACACCCTGCGAGATTTAAATGGGTGTTCGTTCGAGCATAACTTAAAGTTGATTATTATATATGGCTTGTTGCTCAAGGTTTCAATTAAAAAGAAGAAATTGATTGTGAAGAAACATATTCTCTAGGTCATGGGTGGTATTACCCTTTAGATATTTTAACCTCAATAGTAGTACAACCTGAAATTTAAAGATGGTACTAATGGTCTGGTTACAGGATATTTGTATGAGAATCTAGGTCGGATATTTATATGAAGGTATATGATGAAATACCAATTCCAAATTAAGATCAATCTTGTATAGTATGAAATTTTGTAAGTCATTGTAAGGATTAAAAATCTAAAAGAATATGGTATATCGCTTTAAGTGATCTTTCTGTGAAAGAAAAGGCTACAATAATAAATTATATATTTTCCTTGTGTATTTATACAAACAAAAATATTGAGCAGATTCTGTATACTCTCAATCTATATTAACGACTTGAACATCATTGAGGCATCAAAAGGACATAGAGGCAGTGAGCTTGTACATGAAGTCTAAGTTCAAAATGGAATGAAGGATCTAGATAAGATCAAGCTGTGCTTATGCTCACGGTTTAAATAAAACCCACGAAAGAATACAATACTTCAACTTGATCAATCACATCTGAAAAGGTCCTAACACATTGCAAACCACTTGACATTTGCGACTCAAGGAGACCGCATAGAGAAACTCTAGTTTAGGAATTGAAACCCATGAGTATAAACGCATACAAGTAGATATGACTTAAGGTAATCAATTGTACTATTGGAATACACGAAGTCTTATAACACAACATCTATCTTACGCAGAGTTCTTATGAAGTTGGAACGGCCTATAAAGCACAACTAAAAATTGTCATATTGCATATTGATGCCATGTATTACTCTATTGTATACCACTCACATTGTTCATGAATGAATAAAATAAAGCGGACATACTAGAATCTCAAAAAAGGCTCGTCACAATTTTTAGAACTAATTATGAGAAGGGAATCATGAAAATTAAATTATTATGTGGTAGTTACACTCTACACATAATATTACCCACATTGTTTCTTTTGGAAACATATAAGCTAGATACGAAAATTCTAATGGGAGCCATATTGAGGGAGAGTAAATGCAAAACGGACTTTAATTATCTTGAAATATGAAAGCTCCTGATTTGATTTACTCCAAAAAAATCAATTGATTACTTTGTTCTATAAAATATAATCTACAAGCAAGGATGTAGATTGGAATATCAATTCTTGAAGACTTAGCTCGAATAAAAATTTGCTTTATATATGTCCAGAATTTAGAGGGAACAATCGTTGAATAAAGAATTAACCAAACCATATGGTAGTGGTGAATATTAAAAAAATATCATTCATTGATTAAAATCGACCGGAGATTAATCAAATTTAGATGGATGCACTATTTTTTCCCTTTGATGAGTTTTCACAAAAGTTTCTCATCCATAAGGTTTTTAATAAAGCAACTAATAAAATATAAAGCATAAAATGTTATACAATCTTTCCCCAATTTTCTATTAGATTTTTCGGAGTTTCATCGATATATGGGGCATATCGCGGTAATTGTCCAAGGAGGAATGTTATGAAACCCGGCCTTGTAAGGGTTCTATAAGTGTGTCGTGTCCCTCTAAGACCGATATAGTCAATTACCAAACCCTAACTGTTACTCTAGATGGTGTATAAATAGAGGAGTGATTATTTTTACTCACAATCAATTATACATATGAGATCTAATCTAATAAAGTAAAAGAAACATTATCACTATATTTATATGTTCACGTCTCTTTTAGACGTATAATTAATCTATATTGACAACGTGTAGCCCACATGTTTTATAACAGTCGATAGTGCAAACGGTGGGAGGAGGCCTGGCCTTATCTGGTTCGTGATGCCAGCTCAGAATCGCGTGGTCGGGCAGCGGCGCGCAGTCGCCAGTCGCTCTCACGGCAGTCACGCCCTTCGAGTCGTCGCGGCCACTCCACCGGTTAATCCACTTAACTAATCCCATTTAACAACTTAATTAACCAGGCATGGCCCCACTCTAATTACAAAAACTAATAGGGCCTTTCCCCAAATTAAAAAAACTTGTAAAAAATCAACCTGTGATTATCACGGAGCAGTTTAACAAATAAATCCAGAATTTGGAAATTTTAAACCCAACGCCACCACACCACCTTCTTGAAAAGAAGCGACAAACTGGACAGTCGGGCAAAGGCTGTGTTCCAGCTGTAATTAGTCAAACCCGATGCAGCGTCACAGCCTACTCCATCTCCTCCCACCGACATATGGTCCCGCGACATCTCGGTCAACATGTCAGTGACTAAGGGTAGAAACGTGTGTGTGCAGGGAAGTAGCTGAGCTGGAGCGCTTTACCGCTGGGCCCCGGCTTTAACTAACGTTTATCCACTCAGGATTTATCCATCCGCCCCTGGTTTTGCGATCTATTTACTGGGTTGCCACTTGGTCTGTGGAGAACTGGTTATATAAATTGGGACTGCGAAAAATGGGCTGGTGGCGTATTCTTGGAATTTTGCCAAAGAATTCCGGTCTTGTTTTATTAGTGGTGCTGTTAGTCTTCTTCTAATTTTCCGTGGCCAGTCTTCTTACAAAGTAATGGTTGATTATGCAAGGTAGGATTAGTTAAACTAAGCCTGGATTGGCTAGGAGATGCAATATTGTCAAAGCTGGTGCAAATCTTCAGCATGTGATGCAGGAGGATTTGTTTACTATTTGTCTTCCTCCTTTCCGTTTATTTAGTCTCATCCTGATCTTATCGACCAATGTTCGATCAATTAAACTTTAAACGAGTGTTGGTGAGGGAGAGGTAAAGTACCGCGGCTTTAGAGGGATGAATTTTGAGGAAAGTGCTCTCGCCAACAGGAAATTAAACTATATATGTAGGACCTATAAGCAAAGGATAAATTTGTGGCGAATGATCGAAGTATTCTTCAAATTCCAATATGCGTAATTCTGATCGTACTAGGATCAAAGTTTTTATCCCTTATTTTATTCGAAGAATTAACAGTGATTTCATCCGGTAACTAAAATTAAATTATATGCAAATAGTCGATGAAACTATCATAAAACGTTTTTTAGTGCCACATTTATCAGAAATTTGAAAGCACGCCTACCTTTTTGTCATTAAACTCCGATTTGCAGCACTGTTTGGTCAAGAGTTACCGTAGTTCTTCTTCTTCTTCTCTGCTAGTGAAGAATAAGATAAATAATACCCCTATCAGTCCGTAATATTTATTAGCAGAGAGCTAAGTTGTTAGTCGATCTTGACACTGAGGTTATCGCACTTCCTATTCTTGCTTATCCTCTTAACTAGATGGTTCACTAAAAATTATCTGTGTTAAAAGTAATCATAGATGATTTTTCGGTTTTTCCAAAAACCATCTGCAAACTGGCCCATTATCACAGACGGTTTTTCCATAAAACCGTCTACAAACCAGCCTAGCCAAAAGACGACACCACCTAGCCCAACAAAACCAACCACTTAATCTATCTCGCCATACCCATTGAAACCCTAGCTAACCTTACCATTTCTCTCTTCCAGATTCTTCTTCCTTCTCGCTCTCTTCTCCCTACTGAGCCACTTCCTCCTCTTCACTCTCCACCATAGCTCTGAACCTAATCCCCATCGTCCTCCACGTGTAGCTCAGGTCAGATCAGGAGACCACGCCGGGAGCGCTTATGCTTGAAGGCGATCTAGCGAGGTCCCCTTAGTGGTGAGCTTCTTCCCCAACCTCGATAGCGTCGAGCCCCTTCACCGACCTTGACAGCGGCAAGCCTCTTCCCCGACCCCGGGAGCCAGATCCGATGGTCGGGGTGACAGCGAGGAGCTGCTTGGCGGTGCTGTTGGTCAGGGTGGGCAAATCGGGCACCCTCTCCATGTGGCCTTCTTCCCATTAGGTGCTACCTCTCCATATCCCTTCCATCTCTGTCTTCCTCCTTTCCAACCTCAGATCTGAGTGGCTTGAAGTGTTCTTTCACAAACCATGCTCCACCGGTGGAGGCCATGGAGTTCTCTGAGGGTGTGATGAAGGAGTGTGAGGGGACGCAACCGCTCTTCATTGGTGCCATGTGGGATAGGTGAGCCACCTCTAGATCCGCCGTGGAGGAGACGGTGGTGGCTAGCTCGAGGAGAACATCAGAGGTGGAAGCAAATCTTATCCGTTCTTTCTTAATTTGCAAACGGTTTGATGCTTGATTTCCTTGTCTACACCTGTAACATTACTTGTTTTGTGATTGATTTTGTCATGAAATAATTATGACTCTTGCTTCATGTTCATGTCCATGTTTATGTTCATGTTCTAGTAATTTTTTTATGCTACATGTTGTCCAGATGTTTCGTAATCCAACTTGATCTTCTGTGCAATCCAAATGCTAATTGTTGTGTATCAAATCCAAGTGGTGTAATTTGGCAACAATTGCATTTTTTTGCCAAAACCTTAAAACCATTCATAAATGGTTATGTATAGCCGTCCATATCCTCATCACTTGTTCTTGCTTACAGATGGTTCAAAAAACTGTCTTTCATAATGATTTTAAACCGTTTGTGTTATCCATATCTGTAATAGTGGCACTTCTATAAAAAAATCAACGCTTTAATCATTTTTGTTACATAACCACACTCTATTTGATATAACATTTCATAAAACCGTACTTTCAAGGTTGCAACGATGATGATAAGTTGGGACAATTCGGAACAATTGGCTTAAAGAAGCCAAGAGTACATGTGTGGCTAATGAGTTGGCCCACAGCCCTTAAAAGTGCGGTCTTGTGAAATATCATACAGGAAAACGGTTTTGTGCGTAGAATGCGTACTTAAACTTTATATTCTTACTGTTCAACAAATAAAGTGCAAATTTTAGAAATCTACTCTACTTTTTATATTTTGACAAATCAAGAGCAGCTTCTGTATTCACACATGCTATGTAGTGACATGTTCCTCGCCTATTGGATACCCATTGAATATTTGTCGAATATATGTACGAGTAAGGTATGTTGGACTTTAGGAAAGTTGTATATTGTAGCAGAATGTTACAAGGAGTGTGTACATGGTATGAATAGAGTAGGAGTCAGACTCTTGTGCCTGAGCCTCTCATAAATAGAGGCACCACACAATGTACCCATGAGCAAGCGAGCGAAGCGACTCCAGTCGGTAGGGGCGCAATCAGATTGGGGGTACCTGGAGATGTCGATAGTTAGTTTATTGCAATAATGCGTGTGGACGGAGCGTCCGGAGAAGGGCTCACAGAGATATAGGCATATCACTGAACCTCGTACAAATACCTAGTGTCGTGTTGGTATGATTGCTTGCATTCCTTGGTAGATTGTTGTACGCCTCTGATTTCAATAAGTGGTATCAGAGTCTAGATGTCTGTATATAGATCTCGTGGACCTCACGGTTGCTAGTCATGATGGTTTCAGGGTAGATACCCAATGTATGACCGATGCTGAGGGGGGAATTTGTTGGGTTTAGTTGTGTTTAGTTCCACATCGGTTGCGAGAGGAGGAAGAGCACGACTTATAAGGAGCATGAGTTATAAGGGTGAGGATAGCCTCTCCTATCAAGCTAGTCTTTTAGAGGAGAGGACCTAAGACCTCTTATAAACTTGTGTTGCTTTATAGTTGGGCCTGCGAATATAGCGGCTTAATGGACTTAGGGCCAGGATGCTGGTATAGTGGGTCTGAGGCGCAATGTGTGCTGGAATGCTGGTTTAGTAGGCTCCAGATTGCGCAACAAGTGGTTAAAGCCTAGGTATCTGGATACAGATCTCAGGAGACCTCACGGTTGCCATCATGGTGGTTTCGGGATAGACACCTGATGTATGACCGATGTATAAGGCGACCTCACAATTGCCGGTAATGGTGGTTTCAAGGCGGATACCTGACGTATGATAGATGTGTGAGGGGAGATTTATTTGGTTTAGTTCTATATCGATCTTAGGGGAGGCAGAGTATGACTTATAAAGATAAATGTAACCCTTCTTATCAGACTGGTATCGAGAAGAGAGTCTCAGACCCTTTATAAACTTGTGTTGATTTATAGTTAAGCATACAGCTATAGTGGTCCAACTAACCTGGGTCGAGACACCAGCATAGTGCATCCAAGACACAATAGTAACCAGAACGGTAATTTCACAGGTTCAAGATTACGGTGAAGAATGATAAGTTGTAAGCCCTGAGTATAAATACTCACGACTCGTAGATGAGCCGCTTTTATATACTCATATTTGAGGGTGATATTTTTTTTCTTATTTTGCTACGTCGTGTGCTCTGTTTGAGCACATATACACTCATATGTTAATGCCTCTTCGTCTGTTCTTCAAACATGACTTGTAACTCGAGGATAACGGGTGCTATTCCCAGCCTTGAGTTGTTTGTATCGCAACACCATAAACCCAGGTCCGGGATTGCGCGACAATAGTGTGCGAAAAGCAATCTTATCCGTAATGGCATGGGCGTAAATATGAGGACTCCTTGGGGCAGTTGTTGCCTCTCTCTCATCCATCCTAAGTTGAGTCGTGAGTGTAGCTTCGAGCCCAAAATACCACCTCGGAGCAGTTTCTCTCCCGTCTCGACATTTTCTTGCGTTTTCGACGCTGTCCCTGTCTCTACCCCCTCTCTCTCTCTCTATCAGAGCTGTGGTTTGGTGTTCGTGTGGTGGTACATAGAAGGGAAGGAGGAAGCAAGCAAGAAACAAGAGCAGAAGCCTGGGGCCAAGAATTCCGTTGGGGGGGGGAGGGGGGGGGGCAAAGGGGGCGAGACGGGAGTAGCAGTATAGGGCGTACCTGGAACTGGAAGCGGCCGCGTTGATCTAGGTGAGGAACGCCTTGCTCTATGCTCCGTGTTCTGCGTTTCTTGGTTCGCTTGAAATATTTGTTCTTTGCAGAGCAGTCCAGGGTTGGAAAGGTTCGATCTTGGGGGTTTTTTTTGTCCCATTTCTTGTTATTTTTCTAAACCATGATCTTTGTTTTGGTGATGCAGAGTTCCGTATTTCTTTTGTTGGGGTTGCCACTTGTAGTTCCAATCTGCTGCTTCTTTGCTTTGGAGGAAACTGATTTGTTTTTGCTTTGCATTTCAAAGGATATTTATTGCTAAAAAGTTTATTTTTTCTTCAAAAATCAATGCTGCTTTTATAATCTTTCTCAGGACTTATCCTTTCTATATTTCTCTCTCTTTTATTTATTTCTTGAAGTTTTTTGTCTGTAATTACTGTATTCCTGTACAAACATTGCAGCCGCTGTCTTTTTGGTTGTCCTAACGAAAGAAGGTTGTATCCGTGTATGAACAGGGGAAACAAGCCGTGGTATTCTGCTGTTGCATTGTTTTATGTGTGCTTGACATCAATTCATGTTGTAGTGTGAGTTATTTTAGGATGTGTTTTATATCCTCTGCAAAATTTGTTCCTTTTTAGTTCTACTCGTTTCACCTAAGAAATCAACCACTGGCAAGGTTTAATCATGTTTATGCACATCCCTGTTATTAACGAACATTTGATGCCAGCTGTATACTTGTATTACTCCTGCATTTCTTGCTATCAAGAAAGGTGGCCATGTAAATCTGTTTCCTATGCACGCGTAATTCCTTAACCAAGCTAATACTCATGTGTAATGGAAGACAGCAGCCATTTTTGTGTGTGTGCTCCATATCTTATTTTCAAGATTATGATGTGTAGTAGACTAGTATGCTTGATTTCATGAAAAAACACCTTTGAGATAAAGAGTTTCCTCCATTCCAAATGCTGTAGTTTTGGAGTAGCAATGGGGTTCTATGATACTTCATGCAAGTAGATTTGGTTTCTGGATGCACATTGCACAATTTACCAGTTGCATTTAACACGATGTTGCCACTGTTTTCGGCTGCTAGGGATGAGTTGGATGGGTTGCTGGACCAAGTTTCCGTGGCTGCGTTGCCATGCTGCATTAGTAGTACCTTGTGTAGGCCAGCTCTTGCAAAATAGGCTGTGCAATTCGTCTGTGAACTGGTTTGATTGTCATAATGACACTTGGGCCTCTAGATAGGGATGCCAAGCATTGCTGGCAAGTGTGGCATGAGGTTGTAGGCTCCTGTCCTTGGTGAGATTAGAATGGGAAATGACTGAATTGAGTAGTGGTTGTGTCATGCTGATGGAGTGTGGTGGTGGTCCTTGAATTCCTATTTTTGGTATGGTTCGTGGTCCATCTTTTTTTTTGGAATGGATATGGTGGTCCTAAATTGAAGGCAATTGTGCTATTGTTTTGGATTTTTGGGGATTTAAGAGATAGGATCCATGAGACTTTGTTGAAATGCTTAGGTTGTAGGATAGCATCCTCAATTAAGGATATTATGAGGTTCTGCACGTGCATGCATAACATTTTTGCACTGGAGTAAAGTGTTATAGTACTTGACATGAAGTGATTTCTTTAACAATGTAACCAACTTGATCAATACACCTCCACTAAATTTGGGATTTTTGTATAATTGTGTCTGCATCTATTTTCATTGCTTGATTATGATATGATATTTATGTGTCACTTGAAATTTATCCATATTTGGTTGCTTCTGAATTCTAATTCAAGAATGGATGTAGTCAGTCAGTTTAACCCCTGTATGTACTTAACTTATTGCAGTTTATTATGATGCACTAGGGTATTTTCCGAAAAGTATGTATTTGAAATGTGAACAGGCTATTGTTTGACATGACGTTTGTGAAAATATGCAAACATTGAATCACAATCTTAGTTATATGTCTTTAATTCTTGTTTCTTTGAGCTTGCTAGTATATATATTGCACAGGATCTAAATTCATTAAATTAACTTAAATTCAGCAAAGTGAGGTACTATCAAGATTGGCTGATATGATTTGTTTACTTTTTTAACAGGAATTTAGACTTATTTTGACATAAAGGCGTCAACAAATTGGCTTCTTAGTATTTTGGTTTTAGCAGAAGGTCGTGGAATCATGGTTTCAAAGTCTTATTCTAATCTTCTAGAAATGAGCTGTGGAGAAGGAGTTGACTTTCGGCAACCTTTTAAGTCTCTTCCTCGTGTGGTGACCTCTCCTGGCATTATATCTGATCCTGATTGGTATACAATAAGTGATGGTGATTCAGTTGGTTCAGCATCTTCTGCTGAGAGGAAAATAATTGTTGCCAACTTCCTTCCACTGAACTGTACAAAAGATGAAGCTGGGCAATGGTCCTTCTCTAAAGATGATGATGCACTACTCATGCAACTTAAACATGGGTTTTCAGATGATACTGATGTTATTTATGTGGGTAGTTTGAAGGTTCAAATAGATCCCAGTGAGCAGGACCATGTTGCACAGAAGCTTCTCAGAGAACATCGATGTATACCTACTTTTCTCCCTTCTGACCTACAGCAGCAGTTCTATCATGGATTCTGTAAACAGCAATTGTGGCCACTTTTCCATTATATGCTTCCCATTTCCGTTGACAAAGGTGAGCTCTTCGACCGCTCCCTGTTTCAAGCTTATGTCCGAGCCAACAAAATTTTTGCCGACAAAGTTATGGAAGCAATCAATACAGATGATGATTGTGTCTGGGTACATGATTATCACCTCATGCTTCTCCCAACATTTTTGAGAAAGAGGTTGCACCGAATAAAGCTTGGTTTCTTTCTCCACAGCCCATTCCCCTCATCAGAAATCTATAGGACGCTGCCTGTAAGGGATGAGATCCTGAAGTCATTGCTTAACGCTGATCTGATTGGTTTTCAAACTTTTGATTATGCCCGCCACTTCCTTTCTTGTTGTAGCAGATTGTTAGGACTGCATTATGAATCAAAACGTGGTTACATTGGGATAGAGTATTTTGGCCGAACAGTGAGCTTGAAGATCCTCTCAGTGGGTATCCATGTTGGGCGGCTCGAGTCTATCTTAAAGTTGCCTGCCACAGTGAGCAAGGTTCAAGAAATCAAACAAAGGTACAAGGGCAAGATGCTGATGTTAGGCGTAGATGACATGGATATCTTTAAAGGAATCAGTCTAAAACTGCTTGGGTTGGAGCTGCTTCTAGATAGGAATCCAAAACTTAGAGGGAGGGTTGTCCTTGTACAGATTGTCAATCCAGCAAGAAGCACAGGGAAGGATGTGGAGGAAGCAATAACAGAAGCTGTCTATGTAGCCAAAAGGATTAATGTTAAGTATGGTTCTGCAGATTACAAGCCGGTTGTGCTTATTGACTATCGTATTCCATTTTATGAAAAGATTGCATTCTATGCTGCATCTGATTGTTGTATTGTAAATGCTGTGAGGGATGGTATGAACTTAGTACCATATGAGTACACTGTTTGCCGTCAGGGAAATGATGAGATGGATAAGCTCAGAGGTGTTGACAAAAACTCCCATCATACAAGCACACTAATTGTGTCGGAGTTTGTTGGTTGCTCCCCGTCTCTTAGTGGGGCTTTCAGGGTAAATCCTTGGAGTGTTGATGATGTGGCGGATGCTTTACACCGTGCAACAGACTTGACTGAATCTGAGAAAAGGTTGAGACATGAAAAGCATTATCGCTATGTCAGTACTCATGATGTTGCTTACTGGGCACGCAGCTTTGTTCAAGATCTGGAGAGGGCATGCAAAGATCACTATAGCAGAAGGTGTTGGGCTATTGGCTTCGGTCTGAATTTTAGAGTTATCGCTCTTTCCCCTGGCTTCAGAAAGCTGTCTTTGGAACACTTTGTTTCTTCTTATAACAAGGCTACCAGAAGGGCAATATTTCTCGACTATGATGGCACCCTTGTGCCTCAGTCATCAATCAACAAAGCTCCAAGTGCAGAACTCATTTCTATTCTTAACAGCTTATGTAATGACCCAAAAAATGATGTATTTATAGTCAGTGGAAGAGGACGGAATTCTCTTGCTGAGTGGTTTGCTCCATGTGAAAAGCTTGGTATTGCTGCAGAACATGGTTATTTTGTCAGGTACTTCTATAAAGTTCCTTTGTTCCATACATCATTGTAATATTTGTATACTTCCATAGTTTTTGATATGTATGATGAACATTGAACAATTTGTGTATTCTCAGATGGAACAAAGCAGCTGAATGGGAATCAAGCTATTCAAGTCCAGATCGTGAATGGAAGCATATTGCTGAACCTGTCATGCAAGTATACACTGAGACAACTGATGGATCCTTCATAGAGCCAAAGGAAAGTGCTCTAGTATGGCACTATCTGGATGCGGACCACGACTTCGGTTCCTGCCAAGCAAAGGAATTACTGGACCATCTTGAGAGGGTGCTATCGAATGAGCCTGTTGTGGTGAAGTGTGGTCATTTTATTGTAGAAGTCAAACCACAGGTTTATGCCCTTTTGTCTTTTATATTTCACTCATGTTTGCTAAGGCTCGCACTAACTGAAAATTCCCTTACTCATACAGGGCGTTAGCAAGGGGCTTGCTGTAGACAAGCTAATTCACACATTGGTCAACAATGAAAAGGCACCAGATTTTCTAATGTGCATTGGTAATGATCGATCTGACGAGGACATGTTTGAAAGCATTAATAGCAAGACCTCTAGTTCTGCATTTGTCACGGTTCCAGAGGTCCTTGCTTGCTCAGTTGGCCAAAAACCGAGCAAGGCAAAGTACTATGTTGATGATACTGCTGAAGTAATCAGACTACTTAAGAATGCAAGTGGCGTTTCATCTCAACAGGATGTTGTCAGCCAAGGACGTGTCACCTTCAGAGATGTACTGGATTATGTGGACTAAGCCCCCAGCTATTTACCTAGACTTGCTAGTTGCGAAGCATGTACATTCCAATGTCCTAATCTCCCTATGTTTCATTCTAGAAAGTGTGTCGCCCAGAATTCTAGACTATCCAACTTGAATCAACACCACCATCAGAACAACTACAATGGTGCAAGCTCAAGTTCATCATTTTAAGCTTTAGGTGATGTACATGTAGGCAATTTTTGATAGGAAAGGTGGTTCCTGCTGGAAACTTGCGATGTGAAAGAAAAGCCCTTGGTTTGTACAGCCGTCGGCCTGCTTCACTTGCCAATGATTGTCTGAGCCTTATCTCCTGCTCTATTTATTGTGCTGGCATTCTAAATTTTTCTTGGACAAACTTGCACTATTTTTGCATTATGAGTCCTAACATTTTTTTAGTACTTAAGTTCCCAAATGATGGTTTGCAGAGGTAAATTAATAGCAAATAAAATAGTTAGCTAGTGTGTGTGGCCACTTGCATAGAGAATGATGGTTCCATGGTGCTACTGAATTTTGTGCTTATTTTCTTGTGTTGCTTTTCTAGACTATGGTGCACCTGTATCCTCTCTTTTCTATTTGCATTAGGCTTTGGAGCATGGGGCAGGCTCAGTTCTTTGTCCTGAAAGTTGGGGTGTCTAGAAAGTTTCATGACTTCATCTGCATCGCAGGGGGCTAGACTGTTGTCAAAGTTGGTGAGGTGGTGTTGGGTTGAGTCACAGGGTTCAATTAAGGCTGTTCAGTTTACTTTACCTTCATTATCAAAGTTCTCTAGTACATTGAAATGCATTACTCTTTTTTTTGAAGCAAATCATGTAAAATAGATGTGAAGTGTTTTCTCATTCTAGTCTTCAAGGGCAGCTGACTTCTTCATAGTGTGATTCGTCCTAGGAGAACAGCAGTAACTTGATTTGATTTTTGATTTGGCCTATAGTCTGGGCTTTGGTGGGAGTTCTGTGATCTATATACTGATGTAAATTCGTGGTGCTTCTACTGAATCTTCTCAAGTTTAAATTGATTCATCTCACCTACAAATTGTTTTTAGTATAGTTACCATAAGATCGACTAGATTATCTGAGTCCTACACTAAATCGCTTGCAGACATTCAGAAAAATGTTGTCCATGAATGGACACGCAAGCTATTGACGTGATATTTGTCTTACTGTGAAATAAGCACCAATTCTCAATGTGAGAAGGTCAAAACCAAGAACAATTTAGTAAGCAATGCAAGGAGAAGCTCAGGAGTCAACTAGTGAAACGAATGCTAACCATTCAAATAAAAACAAACATACGTTTCCTCATGAGTATCATTAGCAACTATTATCAGATGGGAAAATACATTTGCAAAGTTACATGCCACTGTCACTGCCACTGCCACAGAAGATAGGAGCACGGTTTATACGTAGTTATTTTACTTGCAGACCTTAGCTAGTACAGCAAATACTGACAAAGTTGATATTTAGTTGTTTAAGTAGGCTCTACTCTATATATTAGATACTAACAGATGATATTCACTTCCAGATCATGCGTTCTTAAGGGTAGTGGCAAGCTCAGAGAGCCTTGCTATCTCCATGCAACCTCCTCCTGCTTACATTAGAACAATTGTCAACTGAGCTACAATACTTCTCTTGATCTGAAAAGTCTGATCAGTTGGCCTCGATCATGTCATCTATTTTCTTAGAGCTGCTTTGTGGATTATCTAGAAGCGCCCACAAGTCACTGTCGAGCGATGGCTCCTTGTCCTCCTTCTGAGTATTGGCACTACCACCAAAGGCGGATTCATTACCCTCCTGTGTGTCGCTATCGCCATCAAAGCTGATGAAATCACCCAAAAGCTCAGTAGAGGGTAGTGCTTTGTTGTCAAGACCGATGTTAGGAGTAGTGCCAGCCTTGTCCAAATCAAGAAGAGGAGGAGGCTTGCAAGGGACTCCTTCTAGCCTAAAACTAGGTAAGACAACAGTAAGATAGCCAAGACTATAGCTAGTCTAAGCAGGAGGGTGTAAAGCATGGAGTTAGCAACTGCACTTTTGATGTCGGAGAAGCTGATCGGAGCGACCTTCCTCTGGGTTCTCTTGTATTGCTTTCGTATCCTGCTGGAAAAGCGGTTCATGGAGACTTCCTGCCTACATGTTTCTGGTTACAGTGTCTTAATTATTGTGTTGGATCTTTTTTTGAAGTAAAAAACGGAAGCAGGGTCACACTCACATGGATAGGGTAAAAGTGCCGAACTAAGAACCCAATAACCGAACCGAACAGTGTACACGATATTGCAATGATCGACACAGACGTAGTTCCCAAACCTGTAAAAATTCATAAAAAGAATATCAACAGCGTGAGATCGTCACAATTTTTACAATAAATTATTAGCAAGATCAGTATTGGACATTTAATGGAACATTGTATGTTTTCTCAGATTGCACTATTAGCATTTAGCTATCTGCATCTCATGTGCACAATCTTCTGGATTTAGATTGATTTGTCTAGTCAATCGATTTCCTCTGTCAGCAACTAACAGTGCACAAATTTTGGGGACAAACAAAAGCTCAAAATCTGCAGAAAAGGTAGCATTCTGTGCAGGTCCATCCCTGTGACCAGTCCCTGATGAGTCCCCTCCAGCAATTGTAGTAAGAAATCAGTAGAAATGAGATGTTATTGGCCAAAAAATTCTTACATAACTTATCTTGTTCATGTAGTGAAATTCGCAAACATAATGAACTCTACATGGCAACCATACATATGGATGTTTTATAGCCCTGCAGATAGGAAATGGGTAAAACTACTATTGCATATCTTTGCACATCTTTTGTGGGGAGGGGGGGTGTGGGTGGGGGGGTGCAAGGAGAGATTAGGACGAGTACGAGAGAAGATGGAGATGTAAAAGGACAAAAGAAAGGTTTTCAGTATTGGGACTCCAAGATAGCATAATTTTTGGATCGACAAGGACTAGCATCGAAGTCATGATATGATACCGAAGAGGATCCCAGAACCACGGATATGAGTTGCATCCACAACTAGTCCACTAATATAAAATTAGAGGATGGAAATCACAAAATCTTACGATAATCTAAGATTGCATTTAATTTGCAGGGTTCATAAAGAACCACGGAACCATGGAGAGTGAGAAAATTTTCACACACAAGCTATGCTTCAGGATGTACAGAAAATATACAACGAATTCAACCCATTTAACATGTCTAGATTAAATTTTGCTTGACTTCTAATGTGCTTCAAAGATTTATGATCAAAATATATAACAAATTTTTAGGCCACAAATAGTGTTGCCAAGTTTTCAAAATCCGGGCCAGAGCATATAATTCCTTATGATAAGTAGAATAATTCAGACTAAGTCCACTCAATTTTTATTGAATATGCAACAACTTTGCCTTCCTGTAGCAACACAATACCCAAACCAATCCCACTGGCATCACTTTCAAACTCAAACATCTTGTTAAAATCAGGGAGTTGAAGTAAATGTACATGTGTCAACTTATCTTTCAGTACCGTGAAGGCCTCCTCTTACGCATTGCTCCAAACAAATAGAACATTATTCTTTGTAAGCTCATTCAATGGTGCGACAATAGTGTTGAAATCTTTGATGAAGTGCCGATAAAATCCAGCAAGTCTTAGGAAACTCCATACCCGTGTGACCGTTTTAGAAGGTGGTCAACTTTGTATAGCTTCGATATTCGCTTTAGCAACTTCAATACCTTTCGGAGTAACAACATAACCAAGAAACGATACTCGGTTGGTGCAAAAGGTACACTTTCCAAGGTTACCAAACAAACGTGCATCAAGTAAAGCTTGAAAAACATCACATAAATGATCAACATGATCCTCTAAATATTTGCTATAAATCAGGATATCATCAAAATAAACCACCACAAATCATTCAATAAAAGCACGTAAAACTTCGTTCATTAATCGTGTGAAGGTACTGGTGCATTAGTCAAACCAAAAGGCACTAGTAACCACTCATAAAGTCTGAATTTAGTTTTAAACGTTATTTTCCATTCATCTCCTAATTTCATACGAACTTAGTGGTAATCACTACGCAAATCAACTTTAGAGAACACAGTAAAACCACTTAATTCATCAAGTATATTATCAGCCTAGGAATAGGATGACGATATCGAACAATAATATTATTGATGGCTCTACAATCAACACACATACATCATAATCCATCTTTTTTGGTACCAAAATAAAAGGAACAACACATGGACTAAGAGATCCGTGAACATAACCTTTGTTGAGCAGTTCTTGTACTTGTCGCTGAATTTCCTTCATCTCCTCAGGGTTGGTACAGTATGGCGCACGGTTAGGCAGTGATGCAGCAGGAATTAAGTCAATTTGATGCTTTATCCCTTTTTTTAAGTACAATTTGATGCTCTATCCCTCGAATAGGTGGTAATCCCGGTGGTACGTCTTGTGGAATGACGTTGGTGAAATCTTGCAAAATGTTAGTAACAGCAGGAGACAAAGAGGGAAGCAAGTTCTCAAGTGTAAACAATGCCTCTTTGCAAACAAATTCATAGCAAACCGAAGTACAAGCATCTAAATCAGAAATACCAGACTTACTAGTAAGCAAATACGCTACCTTTCAATTTTATTCCCCTTACTCTTTTATTGCTCTAATGCTTTAGCCGGAATTTGATTTTCACTTTTGTTTTGCTCTTGATTCTTAGCTCTACTAGCTCTAGCAAGATCGTTTTTCAATATTTGTTCAGGAGACATAGGAAGTAAACCAATTTTCTTGCTTTTATGCATGAAAGAATATTGATCAGTTCTACCATTATGAATTGATTTTCTATCATATTGCTATGGTCTACCAAGTAACATGGAGCATACTTGCATAGAAACCACATCACGAGCAACAAAATCAGCATATGCGGCAATAGTAAAATGTAGGCGTACCATTCGAGTTACCTTAAATTTGCCGCTGTTGTTGAACCATTGAACATAGTAGGGATGAGGGTGCGGCCTAGTGGTGAGTGAAACCTTCTCCACCATCTTCGAACTAGCCAAGTTGTTACAACTCCCTCCATCAATAATAATACGAATAGCACGTTCCTCCACAATTCCTTTTGTGTGGAAGAGATTATGCCGCCGATTTTGCTCGGCACGGCTCAATTGCACACTCAATACCTGCTGTGTAATCAAGCTCATGTATTAATGTAGTTGCAAGCATTCCACAAGGAGGGTATAATAGCTATTTTTATGCAAGGCTGTGTTCAAGAATGGTAGCTCTATTTCTAGGTTGTATGTTGAGCGAAAAGTAAGTTTTCATTCAATAATACGGGGAATAGATTAGCAAGCATCTTTTGCAATAGTTTTAGTATCTGACGATCATAATGTAATTATGAGTCAATGATAGCTCTTGCTATTGTCTTATATGTGAAAAGGTAGATAGCTCCATCTATCACCTCCAGTAATCCTCAAATCATCTTGCGCTACAATTCGTAACCAGACTTAGTCTTTACTTCTGCAGTTCCCACTACAAACCCGTAGGTTCATACTGGACACTATGGACACATCATGCCCATGTCCTTAATCTAATATCCCATATTTCACAATGAAATTCAATCTAACCAATGTGTGGCCTAACCAAGTTATGTCCATGACTGCAGACTCGGCTATTCGAATAGATCTTACTACTCCGCAGAGGTTGTATGGCTTTACCCACAAGATGTAAGTTCCCGTTTTTGCCGAGCGCTAAGAGTACACTTTCGTGAGGTGTACCAGCAGGGTTATTGCAATGAGACTTCCTTCATTTAGTCCTAACGATGAACCTGGCAGATGAGCTATACCTAGCTTTTGCTTACTATCGATAAACCTTGACATATAGATAGAAGCGAACCCATCTTTGTGTTGAGCAACTTCCTACGTTAAACCACGAGAAGTCTCTCTCAGGGTTAAACCACCTACTTGCACTTTTCATCCTATCATTTACGGGATCATACGCTAGCACTCGACGGAGCAGTGAGTCAAGTCCTTCCCATTTAGGACATGTGGACGTACGATGAGAACTTGGGTGAGCGGCACTGAGGTTGGGTCCTTAGTTGATTCGAGCAAGACTTCATATCATCATATTACAACAAGGTTCCAACATACTACGACCATCTTCCAACTCCACTTATTATTCTCACCCGAATCAGAATCATCCTCCATTTTATTTTGAGTTTTTGACATAAAATCATTTTCAAACATTCCTCCTTGGGCAATAATGGCTCCCAAGGGTTTAACCCATACAAGAAAATTGGTTCACAAGAGTCTGATCAAAATTAGCTTTTGCTCTATAATGGGTCTAAACTTGGCTTACAACCTATAGATCTAACTCTTAGCTAGAGCTACAATGATCAGCGAGCAATGCTAGGGTTAAAGGAATATATTTCATCGAGTGTACGTCATATGCAACTATAGGACGTAGCTAAGTCTAACATAAATAGTGTTGATATCCACGTACATGCAAGATTGCAAACAAAATATTTAAGTTTTGGCACATACGAGATTCAACATGGTCAAAGTGGGAATGATTGCTTAGTGATCCTTGGTCTTGGTCTGGATACGGTGACAGCTAAATATCTTCCTTCCACGTATACGGGATGCCGACAACTACACGTTTAGAGGGCCGAATAAATAACCACGCAAAATAAATCCAAATAAAGACAGATGATGCATCATGACATTCTTGAATAGGTTATGATCTTAAGATATTTCTTAGGATTTTCAAAGGATTACCTTGAATTACTACTGCATAAGAACAAGACTTGCTCCTATTAATAGAGATATGGTTTCTGTTATTCCTATTCAAATAATTTTTAAGATTTCAAGTTTGGGTTGTGATGATGAGTAGTACAATTATACCATATACAAAGACAGTATCCGTATGCAATACCCTGGATACTCGGAGCAGCTGACGTATTCGTGAGGGACTCTAGGAGATAAGAAAACTATCCGCAGGATGTTGGATACCCCTTAAACAAGAAAGTCAATCCCTACGTTTAAGTATGATTGGAGTCCTAGTCGGAAACAACTCCATACTTGGTATGGGTTATCCTCTATAAAAGGAACCTGAAGGCCTTGCTGAGGGGATCATCATATCTAAGTTTCAAGGCATCTAGATAAAGATTGATTATCGCATCAGGCATCAGCCTTAATTGTTCTCAATCCGTGATCTGATAGTCAAGCCCTAGAAGATAGCGAAAGGAGACTTCCGACTAGTTCTAGATCCCATCTAGGCTAGCCACCATCTTTTTCCTTGTACTTTGTCTTGTAGATCATATAAACACAGGACATAGGGTTGTTATCCTCCGGGAGGCCCGAACCTGTCTAAAATCTTTGTTTTGTGGTACCTTAGCATGGTTCGATAAGGCCCCAGGGTATCCCCTACCCATTCACTCTTTTTATCACGAATACTGTAAGATCGGCAGTTTACCAATTGTCGATAGATGGCGCTGACCATGGGAACCTCTTCAGTTGTTTTCGTCGAATCAATGCTAGGATCATCACAAGATCCGACAAGATCTACACATGGATCTGGCTTCTGGGATGAGGGGTTTTACGATGACTTTGCCTTTCCATCCGACCAGGAGCCGATGACCAACCGCGTGGATCTCGACAATTTTTACCCTGATGATGAGTTCGACAGTGACGTAAGTTGCTTTAGGAAAAAATGTGCCAGAGCCTTTGGTGTCAACCTAAGGTTACCCAAAGACATCAGTGTAGGTGATTCAAGCCTAATGTCAGGATTTTCCCCTGTAGCTTTCGATCACCCATTTGATTGAGATCAATCTCTGGAGATCTTCTCCGATAACAGGGTTATGATGGATCTAGACTACATGTCGAGTGGAGCTAGCTCCAGAGAAGTCCTCGTAATCAGAGACAACAACAGAGATCCAATCAACCCTACTCGGGATGACGTCGTAGCCAATCCTAACCCGGCAATCGTGGATCAAACCCATGACAATTACTAGCAGCATCTCAGGATAAGGTGCCTAGGTGGTTAGACCCAGTCGCCCCTCGATAGGGGGCAGAACTCTACGCATCAAGAACCACTCAAAAACTCTCTGAAGCCTAACATCAACTCAGGCAACATCCTACAACTGACCTCACCAACCCTGAGGGCAGGCGATCGTTACAAGACATGGAGGCTAGGCTTCTGCAAGACCAGGTGCATGCCGAGTCTTCTCGATTGCTGGCAGTAGCTAACAGCTCCAATCAACGGAGGATTCCATGCCAGTTGCTCGAAGATGAGTCAAATCGGGAAGGAATGAATCCTAGGAACTAGACTTCTCGAGAAAATGACTGATCTCACGCCGCTTCAGAGCCTCGCCAATCCGAGATCACCTAATCCGAGACCTATGTGATGACCTCAACCGATGTAGGAACTCGAAGGCCCAACCAGAGCACTCTCCCGCTTGGAACACTTCCTGACGTCGCTATTAGAGTCGAGATCGATCCCCTACTTGGGTTAGCAGAGAATTCGTACCTTCTCGGGGAATCATCAATGGATGCCAAGCTTTTACACCAGAACTCAGAAGGGTGCATTAGCCATCCCGGTTTAAACCCGGATCAATAGAAAAGTATGACAGGACAATAAATCCTGCCGAGTTCTTGCAGATCTACACCACAACTATCGAGGTCGCCGGAGGTAACGAGAAGCTCATGGCCAACTACCTTCCCACGCCTTCAAAGGCCTTGCTAGAATGTGGTTGACTAACCTACAGCCGAGAACGATCCACTCGTGGGAGCAACTCTGCAGTATGTTCCAAGGAAATTTGCAGGACACTTACGTTCGTCCTGGCAAAACGAACGATCTCTTTTGACTCACCCAGCAAAAGGATGAAAGTCTGCGTGAGTTCATTTGACGCTTCAATGGCATCCGCAACAACATACTAGAGATAACAGACGCCGATGTAATCCGAGCATTTATCCGTGATGGCAGGAACCGTAGATGCACAGAAGATCTCGCCATGAACCCTGCAAAGATAGTCGCACAAATAATGGACATCGCCATCAAGGTTGCCAACACCGAAGAGGCATTGATGTTCATTAAGGAGCAAGAACAAGGTACACACTGTCCACCACTCAGAGTAGATGGTGAGTCATCGAAAACAAGCGCAAGAAGAAAACCTCCAAAGGAAACAGGGAGAAGGGATTCAAGACTAGAGATGTCATGGAAAGCTTACCTGAGAAGTGCACCTGGCAGTCTCAAGCTAAGGATAAACAGCCAGCGACAGTTGAGCGGGCAGGCAAGGTCTAGTATGATTTCCACCGAACCGACACTCACGATCTTCGTCAATGCCGACTATTTAAGAAATACGTCAAGGCTAAGACTGAGAAACTCTGAGGAAAGGCCCCATAAGTCGCAAGCCATAGTCGAGATTCATGTTCCGGCAATGAGTCGGACCAAATGCCTTTCCAGGGAGAGGAAAGAATGGTCAACCATATGTTCGGGGGCTTCAGCTTCTTACGAGTCCAAAAGGTAGTACAAAACGGTGGCCCAAGAGGTTTCAGCTACAATTCCTCAGAACCAACAAATGGTCAAGTGGTCGGATGTGAGGATCTCCTTTGACCAGACCGACTGTCCCGAGAACTATGTCCGACCAGGAAGATTCCCGATGGTCGTTGAGCCAACCATCAATAACTACAAAGTATCTCGGGTACTCTTGGATGGAGGAAGTTCCCTCAACATCCTTTTCACCAACACACTTGACGCAATGCAGATTCCCCACTCCGCTATCAAGTCGGTGACTCATGCCTTCCATGGCATTGTCTCGGGGTCCTCGGCTATTCCGATTGGCCAAATCATGCTTCCTGTGACCTTTGCAAAGCTAGATAACTTCCAAACGGAGAAGGTTCTATTTGATCTTGTCGATTTTGAGATGGCTTACAACGTCATCTTAGGAGAACCTACTCTCGCCAAATTCATGGCCACCGCACACTATTCTACCAGTGCGTAAAAATTCCAAGGCCAAAGGGTGTCATAACAGTAAGGGGCTATGCTCAGGCTGGACTACACTGGGATAAGCGTAGCCTAGACTTGGTCGAGTAGCACCAGGCAAATAAAGAGACCAAGCACTTGAAGCCCAAGGCAATTGTGAAATCCCATGGCCAAGTCAAGGCCATTCCTCTGGACCTAGCGGAGCCCTCCAAGACAATTCGGATCGGCTCTAACCTAAGCCAGAAATAGGAACTCGAGCTCGTCACCTTCCTCCGTGCAAACTCAGACATGTTTGCATGACAACCATCCAACATGCCTGATATCACCAGGGAGGTGATCGAGCACAAGCTGGCAGTTCATCCCGATGCCAAGCTTGCCAAGAAAAAGCTCCAGCAAGTCGCTCCCGACCGGAAAGAAGCCATCAAGGTTAGAAATCGAAAAGCTCCTAAAAGCTAGGTTCATCCGAGAAGTCGAACATCCCGATTGGCTGGTCAATCCCGTAATGGTCAAAAAAGCTAATGGAAAGTGGCGCATGTGCGTAGACTTCACAGATCTTAATAAAACTTCTCCTAAAGAATCTTTTCCTCTACTTAGAATAGATCAGATAGTAGACTCCACCTCTGAATGTGATTATTTAAGCCTACTCGACGCATATTCGAGTTACCACCAGATAAGTATGTGTTTGGAAGATGAGGAGAAAACCTCCTTTTAGCCTCACTTCGATGTATTTTGTTATTTGAAAATGCCTTTTGGTCTGAAAAAACACTAGCACCACATATCAGCATGGAATGCAAGTGGCCCTCCATAGTGAGATTGACCAAAACATTGAAGCCTACGTAGACGACCTTGTCGTGAAAACAAAGAAAAAGGAAGAACTACTCTCAAATCTGCTCGAGACCTTCACAAGTCTATGCAGAAACCAGATCATGCTGAACCCTAAAAAGTGAGCTTTTAGAGTCAGTGCCGAAAAGCTACTCAGTTTCCTAGTGTCTCATCAAGGAATTGAAGCCAAACTTGAGAATATCCAGGCCATAAGAGAAATGAATTCTCCGACATCGGTACGAGAGGTCCAGAGGCTAACCAGGTACATGGCGGCACTCAACTGTTTCATCTCTCGACTTGAAGACTGAAGGCATCCTTTTTTCAAGGTTCTACGACAACACAATGGCTTTAAGTGGACAAAAGAATCAAAAAAGGCATTACATAATCTCAAAAGGTATCTTTCATCCCTCGCCGGACCACATGCAATAAGCGGTGTATTGGTGGTGGAATGAGAAGACCCCGACAAGCGGGAAAAGGTCTAGATACCAGTCTATTATGTCAGTGAAGTCTTTCACGGGCCCAAAGAACGTCACCCCCAAGTTAAGAAACTCCTTTACATAGTGTTGATGGTCTCCTGCAAGCAGCGGCATTACTTCCAAGCTCACAAGATTACCATTCCATCTACTTTTCCACTCGGTGATATCCTCTGCGATAGAGACGCCATCGGAAGGATAGCCAAGTGGGCCATCAAACTCGGGGAGTTCGACATCCGCTTTGCCCCATGAACCGCAATCAAATCACCAGCGCTCGCTAACTTCGTCGCTGAGTGGTCCGAGATTGAGCAACCCAACAGCTTCCTCATAGACAACATCAAAGTATGGACTTTGCATTTCGATGGGTCGTTGACCCTCAACGGCTCAAGGCTGGGATAGTATTAACTTCACCGACAGGAGAATGCCTGCAATACGTATTGCAGATCGACTTCCTGACTACCAATAATGTGGCCGAGTACAAAGGTTTGCTTGCTAGTCTCCGAGTAGCTTTTGCACTTGGCATCCATCACCTTCTCATGAATGGGGACTCAAAGTTGGTGGTGAAGTAAGTTAGCAAGAAGTATTAGACCTCAGATCAAACCATGGTAGCTTACGTTGTGGAGGTGAGGAAGCTAGAGAAGAAATTCATCGGACTCGAAGTACGGTATATCCTAGGGAAGGACAATTGCCGAGCCGAAAGTCTTGCCTGCCTGGCATCCTCACAATCTCCGTGTCTACCCGGCACCTTTGTAGAAAGGCTCTCGAAGCCATCCGTAGCTTTGGCAGATGACAAGGTTGGTTATGCGATGTCTGTAGAAGCTATGGTCGAAGGGGTGGTAGACCAAGAGCCTTATAACCATCCAAGGACATCACCAAGTACTGATGCTCCAAGAGGAGTCATAGGACAACTATCTCCTCTCGATTATGAAGATTCATGAATGGCTCCCATCCGCATGTACCTTCAAAATCGAACAATACCCGAGGACGAGGCGCTATCCGAGCGAAGTTCCCGAATGGCCCGGATGTATACCCTGGTCGTTGGGGTCCTCCACACAGAGGAGCCCACGGAGTGCTCATGCGGTGCATCACTCGGAAGCAGGGTAATGAACTACTCGAAGAGATCCATGGAGGGGTGTGCGGGGCACATGCATCTTTCTGAACCTTGGTTGGAAAGGCTCTTAGACAAGGATTCTATTGGCCGACAGCTCTCCGTGATGCGAGCGAGCTAGTTAAGCAATGCTATTGGTGTCAATTTCATAGCAAACACATCCATCAGCCCACCCAAGCATTGCATACGATACCCTTGTCGTGGCCCTTCGCGGCATAGGGCCTGGATATTCTAGGGCCTTTGTCGGTATCGCCTGGGGACTTTAAGTTCCTCTTTATTGCAGTTGATACTTTCACCAAGTGGACCGATGCTGAACCCATAGCGAAGTCACCTCGGACGATGCCAAGCGATTCATCATGAAAGCCATCGTCATGAGGTTTTGCGTCCCGAGTAGGATCATCACCGATAATGACACTCGGTTCTCAAGCGCGGCCTTCATTGACTACTGTGAAGAACTTGGCACCAATATCTGATTTGCATCTCTTGCCCATCCACAGAGCAACGAACAGGTTGAGCGTGCCAACGGTCTCATATTACAAGGTATGAAGACACGCGTTTTCGACCACTTATCAGCCCATGCAAAGGCATGGGCCCTCGAGTTACCATTAGTATTATGGGCACTCCGAACTACCACCAGTCGGGCTACAAGTAAAACTCCTCCTTAGTTTATGGGGCCGAAGCTATGCTCCCATGTGAAGTAAAGCTCAAGTCTCCCCGAGTCGAATTATTCACCGACAAGGATGAGTCCCTCCGATGAGAGGACAACCTCAACAACCTAGAGGAGAAAAGGACTCAAGCGTTGATAAGATCATCAAAGTAGCAACAAAACCTCCGACGCTACTACGACCAATATGTCCGGGGACGCACCCTACAAGTCGAGGATCTGGTCCTATGACTCATTCAGAACCAGAGCAACAGTAACAAGCTATCCCCGAAGTGGGAAGGTCCCTACACAGTGGTCGAAGCCTCCCGACCAAGGTTGTTCAAGCTAGCTATGGACGATGGTCGAGTTCTCAACAATTTCTGGAACATCAATTAATTCAAGAAGTTCTATGTGTAAGTACCAAAAGTAAGTTCACACAGTTGTTTGCCCATATTGACCTTCAAGTCGCTCGGGTCACTTCCTACCTCCATATCCGGTCCTCATACCCAGTCTCGCACCCGCATAACAGGCACATCGGCAATAAGTCATTCCGAGTACCTCTACCCAGCATGCGCCCCTAAATACGCTATGGCAAGGACACAACAGGATCAACAGGAGAGTACGAAAGCATCCACGACCACAAGGGAAGGACGGCACACGCTTCCATGTTTTATTCTCTAGCCATTATCATTTATTGTCTGTTCCTTTTCTTAGACTGCCTATCTGAGACTCCTTCTCATATAGCCAGTTGGGAGCTGGACAGGTGCCTGGTATCAGGAAGCTAACAATAGTGTATGACGCAAGTACCGACGCCCCACCCATGAAAGGTTCCAAGCTATGAACTCGCAGGACTTAAGGAAAGCCCCTTATCACGTCGACAAGTGTTAGGGAGCCACTGTGCCCCCCACTTGACCTAGACCTAAGATCTAGCCGACCATAATCCCGACTAGTAGCAATGCCCCCTACACGGGACGAGGAGAGGGGATGAAGTATAGTCACTATACATTGGTGGGATCACTTGGTATCATGCCCTTGACATAACCTACTGACTGGCTTGAATAGAAGAAATTCTGGATTAGTGCTCAGGATCATCGAAAGCAAGACGTCAGTAGATCCACTGCAACTTACCGCATGAGTCCCTATGTTTCTCCCCCCACGAAGGGAAGGGGTTCTGAGCTACAGTCTCACTGGGCTTAAGGAAAACCCCTTATCATGTCTACAAGTGTTGGGCAACCACCGAGCCCCCCACTTGACCGACCTAAGGACTGGCCGATCAAACGCCCTGACTAGTAGCAAGGTTCGCTGATCGGACCGAGGAGAGAAACTAAAGTACTAAGTGTGAACGTTGTCAAAATTTATCGGCACCTAGTGTTCACTAAGGTTTATCATACAGTCATTCCATACGAGTATCTTTAAAATAGATACTCAAATATTAACATGAAAAATAAGTCTTTATTCAGCAGGTGGGGCACCGGCGACATTAGGTACAC
>JAGXJF010002488.1:0-98654 GCA_019208055.1 Stipa capillata
GAAATGTAGGCGTCCTTCTTCCCTTCCCGGAGTCGAAACCCAGCACCGCCGACGACTCCTCCGCTGCTGACCTTCATTCGGCGGAGGTTGTAGAAGAACCTCCACAGCTCCAGGCTCGGCCGGATACTGGGGTACGCTTCGCACAGATGTGCGAAGACCGCCAGCATCAGGACCAAGTTCAGGTTGAGATGAATCAACTCGATCCCATAGAACTGGAGCACAAGGAGGAAGAAATGCGAAGGTGGGAACTGGAGTCCGCACCTGAAGAAATCCGCGAAGACAACGACCTAGTCCGTGTCCGGACTGGGAACCGTCTCATTCACGGCCCCCCGGAATGGTACGAACACCTCCGGGAGGATTACCTCCTCCGCCACGAGTCTCTTGATGGTGGCGGAGTCCATCACTGAGGCTTCGAACTCGGGGATGACAGAGATTTGCTCTCCCTATAAAAGGATGAGCAATCCCATAGGGGAGGACAGATCATGTTAGATCCAAGGGAGGTTAGATCCAAGGAAGATCCAGAAGCCCTAACTTATTCCTACGAAAAGACCTGCCACCTTGAAGGAGTCGAGCTTAGCGGAATTAGTCAGATTAGTCTACGATTAGGCCTAGGATAGCCACTAACCTTCATATCCCTTGTAAGCATTCTCCAGTTAATATATACGAATAGGACATAGGGTTGTTATCTTGAGGGAGGCCCGAACCTGTATAAAAAGGGCGTTTTCCTTGCCATTATACCTCTGGCCTTGTGCCCTAGCGGTCCCTACCCCTCATACATACACATTCCACGAATACCGTAAGATCGGCGGTTTACCGATCGTCGACAGTATGGTTAGGGTCCAATGTTGGCTTATGATCAGTGGTGATATTTTAAATGGACTAATAAAATATAAAATCCTACTGGCGAGATGTGAGAGACGGGGTATTATCACCTACAAATGGATCACTGGGCGAGGTGAATGTAAGCACCCCAGTCGTTTAGTCGATACCAGTCTTATAGGGTTTTACCTGTCACCCACGGTGGAAGACTTAGTGGAATGTCGGATAGTCGTGGTCGGCCAACTCTGAACTAACGGCATTTCTGGAAGTACTTCTCTATTGGTCAAGCCTTGATTGGCTTGCTTAGTCTTGGTTGACTATCCCTAAAATGGACTTGGTCCCGCTTGACTTGTTATGGTTAACAAAAATGGTGTCTTGGTTGATTTCTAATATATATGAATCTGAGAATGGATGTGGTTATGATGAATACATGTTGATATTGCTTTATCCTCTATGTTCATGCCATGTTGTACTTGTTATTGATAAATACATGCTTAGTACTTGTATCCTTGTCATTTGCTATGCTGAAATTAATTGGGATGAGTCTACAAATGTATTTTGCAAGTACAAAAGTACTTAAGAAATTTCAATCCTAACTTGTTGTAGGAGATTTTAGCTTATGTGAGTGTTATGATGCTGAAAATGCCGACGCCGATGTCTAATTGCAGGTTTTTCCTTTCTCGATCGTATATCTGGGTTATGTGGCTCTTTTGGAGGAGGTTAGGCTTCTGTCGCATGGATTTTTTACTTTTCTTTTGCTAATGTTTTGAAGCTTTAAAAAGCTGTAAACAACCTTCGAGTTGTTTGTTGTGTTTTATTTGTACTCCCTCGTATAAGAGATGAACTTATGTATCTTGTATCACTTGTCTCTTAGAGTTTGACTTCAGATATACGAGTTGTTATTGTGACCTTCCATATACCGTGCGTTAATGTCTTGAAATATATGGAATGGTCGTAAAGGAGTAAGGCTTTCTCTCTCGCTTCATCTTGTGTGGTAGTTCGGTTGAGTGATCTACTAGCTGAGATGCCGTGTCGACTAGGCAGATTGTGGATAATCGTACCGGGATTTCGAGTGACCCACTAGCCCTAGGGCTAGGTTAGGGTGAAAGTATGGTTGTCGAACTCCTCTGATTCTACTTCACTTAATGAACTTGAGAGCGGCACTATTTATTTATCGGACTTTGAATTTGCTCTCAGTCCCCCTTTATGATGAGTATGTCTTTGCCTAGCTTGACCAACAGTAAACATATACGACATGTGGTAACCATATGATTTGTTGGTCCGGTGTCGGATTATTCAATAGTGATGGATACATACGTCTGTATATGTATGATATGTTGGATAGTGTCTCGGGTATTCAGACTTCGCATCGTATTGGAGCTGGTTGTGAATTCGGGGCCTTGACGAAGAGATTCCGACATTAGAAAATCCCTAGATCTTTGACCTGCCCAATATTTATATTTAGGGTTTTTCTTGATTTTTATGTCGTACTTTGCCATTTCTTGAGGTTCAAAATTCTCCTCAATTTCACATTAATATAAATGATGATATGAAATTTTTATGACGCAGATTAACATGTATTACAAAATTGGGATGTTACAAATTCAACCATAGATGAGGTGCTAGATGTGGTTAATCTGCTGTGTATATATGAGACTCATGAATCAATGGCATGAACCAGTCCAGATTGCAAGCTTCTTATCACCGAATGAGGATGGATATGCAATTATGTGGAAATGCACTCCGACACATTGCGCATTCATTTTATTTTATTATTAATTTCCGAGGCATTTCTCTTCTTTTTGTCCCTATCATGTGGAAACTTGTCATTCTCCCCAGGGTTCACATTTTCCTTTGGTGATTCCCACAAAATGCTTACTAGGGACAATAAAGTGAAAATTGAGGCATCATTTGAATGATGTTTCATGCTTATTTTGCTCCAAATCTGAGTCCGTTACACATTTCTTCTTTCATTGTGACATTCCCAAGGAAGTCTGGAAGGAGGTATCCGTGATTACTTGTATTGCTTTAGATTTGGATTTTGAGTTAGTCAACAGATAGAAAATGTGTTTCATGTTGTTGTACTCTGGTCACTCTGGAAACCGAGAAATGATCTTTGTTCTAACAAGGCTCGACAGTAGGGCCCGTGGGTACTCTAGTTGCGCATTGCCAAGACAATCAAAGTCTAGTGCTTGCAGTGTTCGCACGCAAACCACAAGAAGCTGGAGCAATGGAAAAGCTTCACTGGCCAAGGCATGTGGGTTGTTCTGGATATGACCTGCCTGGAACCCACGAGGTGTTTTTCATAGTTAGGGTCCATTTGGATGGCCGTTTTTTGTCCATTATCGGTGTAAAATACCGGTCCAAAAAATTAATGATCTTATCTTGGAATTGAGTGTTTGGAAGCCTGTTTTCGTTTTAAAATACAACCCATTTTCCCCAATACCGGTGTAAATTGATACACTGCCTCTAGCCCCGTGTTCTTTTCCTCCTGTCGGCGCACCTCGTCTCTCCCACCTCTCCCAGCTCCGGCGCCGCCTCTCCCCACTCCGCCCCACCTCTCCCCGCTCCGGCACGACCTCTCCCCGCTCCGCCCCGCCTCTCCCAACTTGCGGTCGGCGCGGACGGGGGTGGGGCGATGGGGCGGCCGCCGACGTGCTTGGAGGCGTCGGTGAGCGCGCGGCTGGTGGCGGAGCGGCAGCGGCTTGTGGCGCAGTCGGCAACGGCGTGGCACTCGTTGAGGGCACCGAAGGCGGCGGCCAGCGCGGTGGGGGTGGCACCGGGGCGGAGGCCGTGGACGAAGAGGCGGCGGAGGCGGCGATGCGGGAGAGCAGGGCGGAGCGGCGAGGTCCAAGAGTTCCTCTAGGAAGAGGACTGAATAAAATCTATCCAAACAATGGAATGACATTACACTTGTATTTTCTAGTTTTTTAAGCTGACAAATAAATTACAAGGGTAAAATATTTACAAGTGAAAAATAATACTAGTTGTCAAACGGGGCCTTAGGGATCAATATAATGATGCTTGGGCGGTAGTGCTGTAGAAGGCTTAAACCTAATGATGTCGAGACCTTGTGCTGAACTTGAGTGGTTATTTCATTTTCAATGGAATGGAATAGGGCGCTGCCCATTTGATATTTTAAAAAATGATCACGCTTTAGTTGATAGATCCCATGTGGTGTTCAAGAAGCGGAAAATCTGAACTTCTAAGTAAAATATTATCATTTAACTAACTACTATCAGTATAAACTATCAATGGAGCACATACGAAAAGGATTTATAAAAATAGAAAATCCACCATCCAAAAGAACTATAGTGCAAAGAACAACTATGTAGCAAAACCATCTGCGCCAACTATTCGACGATCAACTGTGTGAAACAACCAAAAGTGGATTAGGGACATAGGAAATTAATGTACGAAAGAAATGCGTGAAAAACATTAAAGAGAAACAAAAATCTATGATTAAGATGAATCATGTGAAAAATTTGGAGGCATTTGATATGGTATCAAATCATTAAAAATATGTAGTGAGAACTAGTAAAAATCACAGAAAAATCTAAACAAAGTTACAAGAGCGTACACGTAAGAATCCAAAGCAAATATTATGAGCTGTGTCTACGGAAATTGCTTGCGTTACGTATACTAGTATGCCTTACTCAATTAATTTTCTACAACAATTCAAACACGTTTTCTACAACAATTCAAACACGAAATTTTAAAATCTTACACTGTTAATTTTCGTTTTAAAAGCAGTAACGAGCATCCCCTGCCCAAAAACATGAGGAATAAAAGAAGAAACTACAGTACGATAGAAAGACATGGAAAAGAGAAGAGAAGGGAAAAACCGTTGCCGAATCCAAGCGCTCCTAGCCGTGCACGTTAGGCAGGCGAGCGAAACCCCGAAACCCCCTTGCACCCCCGTTTCGCTTTCCCTGCTCCCCTCTTCTCCTCGCCCACCCTTTGTTTCTCTCTCTTCCCCTTCGGCCAAGCCATGCCTCCTACTACTACTCCCCCCACCACATCACAACAAGGCCTCGCTCCCACCGCCTTCCCCCTCCCTCCGCGCCCCCCTCTCTCTCCCCCTCCCGTCCCCAAACCCTAACCCTAATCGCGCCGACTCCTCCGCCACCGCGGGCCGACCGGGACCGACGTCCCCGCCGCTCCCGCGCCCTCCTCCGTCTCCAACTCCAACACCCCCGGGCGCCCCTCCTCGCGCGCGCGCGCGCGGGGGCGCTAGGGTTTCGCCATGGACCCGCTCCGCCCTTCCCCAGCGCGGCGGCGCCAACGGCGGCGGGCTCTCCTACTCCACCCTCTTCAACCTCGAGGTGGTTGCTCGCTTCCTCTGTTTCTTGTTTTCTCTCTCTCGCGTGACTGGGTTGTCGCACCGCGTGGTAGGGGGACGTGTTGTATTGGGGGCGCGGCGTGATGGGGTGCTGGGGATGGGCTGTGGAGCTCATTGTCACTGGGCTCAGAGAATTCTCCCTCTGGGGAGGACGTTTTGTTCATGGCTTGCAGGCGCAATTTGGCAGGGGGCTTTGGTGGGAGCTGCAGTTTCGGCTCCGGGGTTAGAGGGCTCGCTAGTTGGAGACTAATGTAGGTTGCTTGTTCATGGTGTTGCGATCGTGTGTATTGGCTGATGCCTTGCTACTGTTTTACTGGTTACTGGCATTGCGATTGTCCAGTGTGCCACTTGTCTTGTTACCTTGTTTCATCTGTGCTGTTAATGCCTTTGCCTAAATTGTCTAGTATTTCAGCATGAGGAGGATTTTCTTTTGATGCAGTTGCATAGCTCAGTTATGTCTAAGTTACAATTAAAGATTTTAGTTGCTGGGTATCTGCGTATTATCCTTAGCTTCATTTTTTTTTGCTATATTATCCTTAGCTTACGCTGCAGAACTCTTTTAGTATGGTTCAAATTTTATGCAGTTTGGTAATGTTATGCTTTGGGGCTTGCAAAGGAACTTCATTTGGATCATATCAGAACTTATTTCTTTATTAGCGTATTTTAGCTTATGAGTTTATTCATTTTCACTACTTCTGTACTGGTATTGTTGCTTGTCTGTTTGTTTGGTCTGTTTGGATGTAAGTTAATTGAAACATGTATTATCTTAAGTGGTGACGTAGTGTGGAAATACATATAGTGATATCATCTGCTTTTGTTTTTGACTTAGTGAAGCAGACTGTTTTTTCTACCCTTAAATACTTTTCTTTTTGGTTTGGTTGAGTTTTATTAATCTACCGTTCTGATATGGGTTTTTACTGGAACTGCTGTTGTAGCCATTGCTAAACTTTAAGGTCCCTTTACCGGAAGATCTTGATCACTATGGGAATAGTAGCCCAAATGGGAGCGTGAGTAGCCAAGGTGAGGTCACTTTTTCTCCTTCTTTTGTCTTTGTCCTTTTATCTTTGTTATTACATTTCTTTGCTCAAGAGTTTTCTGTTAAACAATTGGTAATTGTCTAAATCCATTTTGTTGCGCTAGCTCTTTATCAAGTACTCTTCTATTGGCATTTATGTTGTATTTTTTATGTGGAATTTATGAATCTTGTTGCTTACCCAACTTTTCCTTTAAGGTCAAGGGTCCTTGTCGGATCAGTACAATGGTGTGAGTGATGCTTCCCTGGGATGCATCAGAAGCGAAAAAGGCATCTTGATATTGCTAGCGGTGATGAGGAAGCAGATGCCTATAGTAACCAAATAACTGAGGAGGACTACCGTACAATGCTAAGTGAACATGTTCAGAAGTACAGAATATCAAAGTTTAAGGAGGGTGCTTTTGGTTCTGATCCTCCTCGAACGATGGTCCACCAAATAAAACACAAAAATGGCAATACAAGAGTTATGAAGTACAAAAGTGATGTCAAGGATGTTGCAGCCTTAGGTGAGGTAGAAGCCTCACCTGGGTATAACGGGACAGAATGCATTAGTGCATACGGCGGTTTCAATAAGCTTGTAGCTTCACTTGATTCTTCCTATTTGGATATGGGGGATAATGTAAGCTACTTAATTCCAGAGGGTTATGATAAGTTGGCAGCTTCCCTTAATCTGCCTGTTTTTTCTGATATACGTGTCGAGGAGCATTTCTTGAACGGTATGCTAGATCTGCGCACCCTATCAGCAATGCTTGGTACAGACCGGAAGTTTGATGCCACCAATCGTGGTGGATTAGCGGAACCTCAGCCACAACTTGAATCACTCCAGGAAAGGGTAAAGATTCAGAAATTTGCTCTTCAAGTAACTGAAGACCCCTTTGCAATTCCAGAAGGAGCAGCTGGGAGGATACGGAGGTCTATTATTTCAGAATCTGGCAGTTTGCAGGTTCATTATGTTAAAGTCTTGGAAAAAGGAGATACATATGAGGTTGGTTTCAGTTCTTAAAATTTTGATCTCATGCTATTGTTCTCTGTGTACTTAGCAACTATGTGATATCATGGATGCAGATTATCGAGCGCAGCTTGCCAAAGAAGCAGATAGTAAAGAAGGAGCATTCTGAAATCGTGAAAGAAGAGTTGGAAAGTTTTTTGAAACGCTGGCATAATATTGCTAGAAGCATTCCAAAGCATCACAGAAACTTCACTGCTTTGCTGAAGAAACGACAAATCGATGCTAAACGCTTCTCTGATAGTTGTCAACGAGAGGTATTTCACCTGTCTACTCTTACCTTATGTCATCGTGCCACTTCATTGCGCTCTAGTTTATGTTATTGCTGAACTTGTATGCATGTGGAGGCTTTAATCAATTTATGTTCAACATCCAGGTAAAGCTCAAAGTAAGCAGGTCACTGAAACTGATGAGAAGTGCTCCAATACGTACAAGGAAGCTTGCTAGGGATATGCTGATATTTTGGAAACGAGTAGACAAGGAGCAGGTTTTTGTCTCTTAAGCTTTCTTATGATTAATTCTGCTGAAGGAAATTATGAAAGTGTACTAGTTTGCCTTTTTATCAGGAAAGCTAATTCTATTTCACATTCTTAAATAATATTAGTTCATTATACTATAGCCATGTATTTCAGCCCTCAAGCCATTTCACCATTTTAAATACTATATCTCAAGTCCAATATTGTTTCACATATTGCTCTTGTATTGTATTTTGTTTAATTAGCGCATGGTGTTTACTGCTCTGATTTCTTCTTCGGAACAAGATACTACAGATTTCACTCATTCTTTTTGCCTGTTTTGCAGTATGAGTTGAGGAAAAAAGAGGAAAGGGATGCAGCTGAAGCTTTGAAGCGTGAAGAGGAACAACGTGAAGCAAAAAGACAGCAGCAGAGGCTCAATTTTCTGCTATCCCAAACTGAGCTTTATAGTCACTTTATGCAGAATAAGGCTGGTGAATCAGCGCTGCCTGATGAGGGATCTGCCCCTGAGGCTGATGAGGAAGAAGATCCTGAGGAAGCTGAATTGAAGAGAGAGGCTTTGAGAGCTGCTCAGCATGCTGTTCCCAACAAAAAAGGATGACAAATGCATTTGATAGTGAAATTGTGAAGCTTTGTCAATCTTCTGAGTCTGGTATTCCAACTGATGATTCAGCTACTATAGAGCCTAGCAAGATTGATCTATTACACCCGTAAGTTCTACTTGAAAATTTTGGTTTTATCAGTCACAAGCATAGCATGTTAGAACAGAATAAGTATTATTCTCTAAAACTGATTGCTTGGGTCCTATCTTGTTTTCAGTTCAACAATGCCTGAGAAGTCATCTGTGCAGACACCAGAGTTGTTTAAAGGTGTATTAAAAGAATATCAGTTAAAGGGCTTGCAATGGCTGGTCAATTGCTATGAACAGGTAAGTTTTATAGAGCTAGTTTATTTCAATCATTTGTGATGACTACCATTATTAGGTTAAAACTTCACATTTTGGAGTTCTTGCAGGGGTTAAATGGCATTCTTGCTGATGAGATGGGTCTTGGCAAAACTGTCCAGGCTATGGCATTCTTAGCCCATCTGGCCGAGGTTTGTGAATATATTTTCTTAAATACCTAAAAGCTTATCTTTCCATTAGTTGATTTGTTGCCCAATTTTCTTTTTGGTCTCACCATGTGTCTGACCTTTTTTAATCGATCTCAGTTGTTCCTAAACTTAATTTATCTCTGTTCTTTTATTTCTTCCTTTCTGAGGCATCATATATTATGTAATAGATAGTTCTAATATTGCATGACACACATTTGATATGGGCATGGACATCTTATGCAGGACAAGAACATATGGGGTCCCTTTCTAGTGGTTGCTCCTGCATCTGTTGTGAATAACTGGGCTGAAGAGGTGCTCAGATTCTGCCCTGATCTTAAAATACTTCCGTATTGGGGCCCAGAAAGGATGGTTCTTCGAAAGAACATCAACCCAAGCGTCTTTATCGGAGGTACATTGCTGCGGAGGCTCCATTATCTTCATGTGATCTCTCTCTCTCTTTAATAGGCTCATAAAACTAATCATGTGACATTTGCTCTTTTTATCGATAGAGATGCTAGTTTCCACATTCTCATTACGAATTATCAGATACTTGTGAATGAAGAGAAGCTTTTGAGACGTGTTAAGTGGCAATACATGGTACTGGATGAGGCCCAGGCTATAAAAAGTTCAAGCAGGTAAATTGTCATGCATCTTGCACACTTTTATATTTTATTCGAATCAAAATTTCCAAACTCAGACTCATGGTTTCTTCATTATGTTTATTCGGTGTTCTTTGTTCTTTCTCCCTCTACTGTAGCCAGCGGTGGAAGACTTTGCTGAGCTTTAACTGTAGAAATCGCTTGCTTCTTACTGGGACACCAATTCAGAACAACATGGCTGAGCTATGGGCGCTTCTCCATTTCATCATGCCCACTTTGTTTGACAGCCATGAACAGTTTAATGAGTGGTTCTCAAAAGGGTACTGTTCTCCTTTCAGAAGTTTCGTCTTGTTTGTTTGTTGTGATTTTCTTTATTGCTTACGCTTCTTTGGCTTACCAGTATCGAGGGCCATGCTGAACATGGAGGGACCTTGAATGAACATCAGCTTAGTAGACTGGTAAGATACAGCCATATCTAGTGCATGATTTAATGAATCTTTTAAGTGCTTGATTGAGTCTAATATGGTGTTTAGAAGGTATGAGTTCTCAAATAAGCGATGCTCAATTGCCCTGAGATGAGAGAAACAAAACGTTTAATTTTCCGTGGGTTTTCTACATGTCCTTTTATTTCGTGCAAAGTTCAATAGAGCTTTGTTATCTTTTTAAGATTATAACACATTCTCTATTTCCACAGCATGCTATATTAAAGCCCTTTATGCTCCGTCGGGTTAAGATTGATGTCATTGCGGAAATGACAAAAAAGAAAGAAGAAATTGTGCCCTGCAGATTGAGTTCTCGTCAGCAAGTCTTCTATCAAGCCATAAAGAATAAGATCTCTCTTAATGAGTTGCTTGATGGAAGTCGTGGCAATCTAAATGATAAAAAGCTACTTAGCCTGATGAATATTGTCATGCAGCTACGGAAGGTACAGCTCCAACGATCAAATTTGTTTAATCCCTTTTAAGGCCCCTAAAAATATTATTCTAGTGGAAGTCCTTTTCCTCATCGAATTTTCTTGGTAATGTGCTCCATGTCACTTTCAGGTCTGCAATCATCCAGAGCTATTTGAGCGCAATGAGGGAAGCTATTACTTTAACTTTGCTGAGATCCCAAATTCTCTTCTTCCTCCCCCATTTGGGGAATTGCAAGATATACATTATGCAGGCAAGAGGAATCCATAATGTTCGAGGTACAATTTCTCTTATCTTTAGCCTTTTATGTTTTTGTTGACCATATGGTTTACAATATGTCATCTTGAGCACAAACACTACTAATGGGCTTCTTCCTCAATCTCCTCAGATTCCAAAGTTAGTTTATGAAGGAATCATCTGTAACACGGAAATACCTGTGCATGGTTGTGGATTTCAGAGTGGATATTTCAACAGGCTATTTAATATATTTTTGCCAAGCAATATCCATAATTCTGCATTTCCAGAATCAACTTCACCAAATAAGTCTGTTCTTACATCCGGTGCATTTGGCTTTACACGTTTAACGAATCTGTCCCCGGTTGAAGCTTCCTTCTTGGCCACTTGTTCATTATTTGAGAGACTAGCATTTTCAGCGATACGTTGTAAGAGGAAGTACGTTGACGAAATCGTGGATGCATTCCTTGATTCAGAAGGTCCTGATCTCCAGCTCAGTCAGAACGATCCCACGAAAGTCCGTGCTGTTGTTAGATTGTTGCTTTCACCTACAAAGGCAGAGTCCAGTTTGCTCAGGACAAAGATTGAGATAGGCCTGAGTGATTACCCGTGTGAAGCACTAGTGCTTTCTCATCATGACAGGCTTGTCTCAAACATACGGCTTCTTCGTGCAGCATATGCTTTCATTCCACCAGCTAGAGCACCGCCGGTAAGCTCGTTTGTTTTGGCACTTGTGTGCTGCATCAGGTTATCTGTGTCTTCAGTATATCTTACCTCTAGTGTTAGAAAAATCCTGAATTTCCATGTAGTATTGGAGATGTCTTTATTTGATCTATGCATGTTATTGACTTACAGCTATGGTTGTATTGATTAACTGTCCTCTGCCCTTCCCCTCTTCCAGATAAATGTCTGGTGCTCAGATCGACACTTTGCCTACAAATTAACTGATGAGATGCATGATCCCTGGACCAAGAAACTATTTCTGGGATTTGCTCGCACTTCTGAGTTCAATGGTCCTAGAGAACCGAATGGTCCTAATCCTTTGATACAGGAAGTATGTACTGATTTGCCCATCCCTGAGCCGATGCTTCAGCTACCATACAGGTTATTTGGGTCATCTCCACCTATGAGCAATTTCGATCCAGCTAAAATGCTCACAGTAAGTTTCCATCTTTTGGTTGTGCATGATGCTGGGTATTGTTTGTTTAAGTTTGTTCTTGAGATGCACAATTTTGTTGTCCTTTTGTTGTTAGGATTTTAAGTCATTGTGGATCTAATGAGGTTCATGAGCTGCTCAAGTGCTCACATGATTTTTCTGGAAATTAGACCTTGATCATTATACACATTAGGTGTAAACACCTTTATATAAAGGTGGAACCATTTCTGTTTTTATTGCGCATACTTAAATGACCCCACATGATTTTTCTGGAAATTAAACCTTGATCATTATACAAAAACTTGGTGTAAACACCTTTATATAAAGGCGGAACCATTTCTGTTTTTATTGCACATACTTTAGTAACCCCTTGTTACTGACATGGAATGCTTGATGACAGGATTCTGGGAAGCTCCACACCTTAGATAAACTACTGCGGCACCTCCGAGCTGAAAATCATCGTGTGCTTCTATTTGCTCAGATGACTAAAATGTTGGACATTCTTGAGGTATTGTAGCTATTTATGCATGGCAAGTTCACAAAATGCAATTCATTTGAATAAACAAAATAGGGAGTACCATTTTGATCTTGTTTCTTTAGTAGATAGATCATATGTATGTAGTAGAGATGTGATTGGCTGTCTCAGGATCAGTTTCTTGTTGCATAACACACTGGGAGTATGGAGAAATTTGTAGGTACAACCTTCAATGTAACATCAAACCTCTATAACAAACTCTGTATATCGAGAAACTGGATCCAAGATTAGATTATACCTTTTATTATGTAATTTACCTTACACATTTTGCACAATCCACTACTCTCTTACTAGTGGGAGGAGCGGGAAGTGGGAAAAAGATTGTCAGGGAGGAAAATGTTGTTCAACTATATCTATCTGAAAGTTGTCTGTACCATAACAATTCGCTTTATTTTACAGGCTTGTGCTAGTTTTCTATAATCATTTATCTTTAATGAAGCATTATCTTGTGTGTCAGTTGTTAAGTTGGATTCCACCAAAAGTACAATATATTCCATTTATGTATACCTATTTAGAAACATCAATTTGTGGGTCTGAGCTTACATAATCGTATAACAGGATAAAAAGTACAGTGTTATGTTTCAGAAGCTTTAGGAGCATTTTAGGTTTCCATTATATTTTAACTGGCCTTGTGAATTTCATGAAGGAGCTAAGTAGTAGACATTCAAAGGAATCATGGAAGTGCATGCCCTACTTAGCATAATGAATTGTGTCTGTGAACTGCTAATTCAAAAAGTCCTGTTGAGTTTGTGCATGAAAGTTTGATCCCCTTTCTAATTTGAGTGTTATGCATTGCTGTTCTCAGGACTACATGAATTTCAGAAAATTCAAGTATTTCAGACTTGATGGGTCTTCTGCAATTTCTGATCGCCGTGACATGGTCCGAAACTTTCAGAACAGGTGCATTTAGTGGATAGGATGTAACTACTGTAATAAGATGACCTAACGCTTTTCAAACATGAATTCAGCCGAGTTTTGTTCTCTGCAGGAATGATATATTTGTTTTCTTGCTAAGTACAAGAGCTGGGGGACTAGGTATTAATTTGACTGCTGCTGATACAGTTATATTTATGAAATTGACTGGAATCCGACACAAGACCAGCAGGCAATGGATAGAACACACAGACTTGGTCAGACAAAGGAGGTAATTGAAACCTCAGTTTATACACTATTTATCTAGTCCTGATTTCGTGGATCATTATTTTACCATTTCAATGGCACTCTTGAATCTTTCTTAGGAAGAAGAATTTCATGAGAGCATGAACATTTTAGGACATATAAACGACTGCATATGATATTCTATACGTTGTTTTCATGTGTACGAATGCTCAGTTGGGTGTGCTTGTGAGTTGTGTAATATTTTAATTTTAATTTATTGTTCCCCCATTTACTTTAGGTTGAAGTTTGCACCCCATTGCAATCTTAGCACTAGAATGTTTGTAAAATACGCTAATTTGTTGTTATACAAGATTTTCGTACTAAAACTGCCAAACCTATTCAATATTTTCAGACTATATCCTGTTGATTCTTATTTGTTGGGTATCAATGTTGTTACTACATTCAAAGTATGAAAATACATGGCTCTAAGTTTAGATTGATTGTCTTTATTTGGTTATGAACTGTTTAGGATTATATTACAAGTGAAGATTCATCTGTAAATGTATCTGAACATTTGCAAGAGAAGATGATTTGTTAATTTTTATCAATGCGTAGCTGCTGATTCACTAGGGCATCACCAGGCTGTACAGCCAGGCAGGGACATCTTCATACCTTGCATGAACTCCTATAGCAAGGAGCATTACTGCATGAACGGCAATATTACCATAGGGGTGACTGTTTCTTGGTATATTAGTCATGCTGCTATTGTCCCCATCATTAGTGTATACAATTTTGGGTTGAGTGACGACATTGCAGAAGTTACTAACATGGTTTGTAACCATGTTTTTTTAACAGTATGTATAACTCCGGGACCAAGCTGGGTAAGCTGGAGACTAGTTAGTCTTTTATGGTTTCTGGCCAACTATTACTTTTTATTGTCCTTCGTATTTCTTGTGCTTTCTTTTGTTTCCTGAGACGTGTATTTTCACAAATTTCAGTGATTGTTCTAAAATGCACTTGTTCTCAGCTAATATCTGTTAGCTGTTTGGTTTTCACCGGTTTTTAGAACACTAATCTTTATCTGAATTTATAAATTGCACCAGTGTTTGAAATAAATGTTGCAATAGCTCAATTTCTTATATTTTATTTCAAACTTGGAATGTAGGTAACTGTGTATAGACTTATATGCAAAGACACCATTGAGGAGAAAATATTGCAAAGAGCGAAGCAGAAAAATGCAGTGCAAGAGTTGGTCATGAAAGGGAAACATGTCCAGGATGATCATCTGATGAGACAAGAGGATGTTGTTTCATTACTTCTCGATGATACACAGATTGCACATAAATTGAAAGAAATATCAATGCAGGTAATTATATATCATTTCCATCTTTTAGCATAGTCCATTCACATAGGGTAACTTGCAATTAGATATTTGTCTACCCGAATTTTAAATTGAAAATTTTGGCTGGTTTTTATCTTCTCTGGCTCACAGAGAGACCGTTCCCACCGTTACTGATGTATGTCTTGTTCATTGCTGATTCCGCCAATATGGAAAAATTACACCATGCCATCGTTGAATTTGAAGGACTTGGGAAATGAATGTCATAACAAAGTGCCAAGGACATTCTGCCCTTAAAACCGGTAGTTTCTGGCTTAGGTTGATGTTGGATTTGGTTTAGGAGTTCTATTTAGTAAGCATTTGGAAACTGGCACAGATGGGCCTTGAGAAACCAGACCCTTCATAGGTTTTGAGAATTCAGACCTTTGTCTACAACCAATTTGTTCAAACTGAAACACTTCTTAAGAATTGTTGAGTCCATTTGGAGTGTTCACAGCTAATTTTGTGCAACTTCAATGGTAAAAAGTCTGGCAAGAATACTCCTCATCTTCATTTACCCTTTTAGGCAAAGGATCGACTAAAGAAGAGGCGTGCAAAGGCTATCAAGGTTGACAAAGAAGGAGATTTGAAGCTTGAAGACTTAGATGATCCAACTGCCGAGGCTGTAGAACAAGATAACACAACTAGCAAAAAGGTACATACGAGAAATGCATCCGAGTTATTGAGTTAGTTATTTATTTGTGATAGGAGAAAATCACACCCTCAGGATAGACCTTAAGTTTCTTTTGATATATATTAATCCATAATTTCCTAAGCATTTACTATCTGTATGTGCATACACAAACGCACACAAAATCATTGAGACATTAATTTAATATGCAAGCTTGAAAGTCCAATTGGGTCTTTATCCAGCTTGATGTCATATTGAATTATCTTCACCTTGCAATGTGAAGCCACTGTTCTATTCGAGAAACTACTTATACAGCATTACAAATTGGAGTAGGTGACTGAAAGTAATGGGTAATGAAAATATAGTTAGATTCACCTAATTGTGTTACAAATAGTCCTCATCTGTTCTTTGCTGAAGCTAGTTAGATTCACCTAATTGTGTTTGGCCTTGCTATGCATAGTAAGCTTTATTCTTTTAAGTAACCCCTAATATGTTTCCAGAGAAAAAGCTCGCACAAGAAACCTTCAAAGTCACAGGATAATGATGATGTGGACAATAATGCGAAGGCTCTCACAGAGGGTGATTACCCAGAGAGTGGTCATGCTGAAGATGAAGAGCATATTGCTGCTCCGAGGCCTAAAAGATCAAAGAGACTGGTGAAGAGCACAGGTGAGGATAAGGAACCATCTGCTGCCTCTAATAGTGAGAAACTTGCGGATGCAGCTGAGAACAACATATCTCATGACTACAATGACGTGGAAGAGTTACGAGACCAGACTCCTTAAGCCTAGCTGACCACCTGAACTGACCAGATGAGAACAGAAGATGCGAAATGGCAAGACGCGTAATTTATCATGTTGAGTACGGGCATCAGAGATGGCACAGTTTAATGACCAGAGGAGTCGTCTCTGGATCTGCCTGAAGGTGTTACGCAGTTCAATAAGTATTTAACCGTGCAGCTTCTTTTCAGAAGCCTGGGAACTGCGTGACTGCAACGTGTTGCTTGATTATTTGGAGGACAAGGCGTCAGTGCAATCGCGATGTGCCGGTAGACATGGGTGCATCCTCCAGCTCTTACTGTTGCCTTGGATGTTAGCATTCCATTCCTTATCGCTGTTGCCCGTGCTGCTAGCTGTAGCCACTAGCCATTGTGTAAATAAGCATTAGCAATGTTCCATCACATATAGAAATAATTTTGCTGTGTAAAGAGGGTAGGTTGATGTATTAGTCATAAGTTTTGTAATGGTAGCTGAAAAAGAACATAGCAGGAATCATCTGGCTGTGCTTCCGAGCTGGAAACATGTCAGTGCATTTATGACCATGTATGCTTCTGTGGAATTCCAACAGATGATAGTGTGTATTTAATTCCTAGAGAATATTCAATCTTTGTAGAACTCGTACTTTCAACGTAGTGACGGGGTTCATGTTTATGTTTCACGCCGAGGGCTCACCGAAAATAACACCAGGCAGATTTCGTTGCAAATAAATCACATTTGATTTTCGTCTGATGACAAATACTGCTGAGGCATGGGTCATTCAAAGTTTACTGATTCATGGACTTGATTGTAGCATGACATCTCCTATAGTAAAAAATACAGTCCTTTTTTATGTTCATTAATGTTATCTAGAAATAATAATAAAAATATATAGTATAATTTATAGAGAAGATTGTTTTCCTCTATATTTAATGTTTGTGTCTCTAATGTTCTTAATTTTAGGGGGTATAAACCTTCTATTGGCTAAGGAAAGGTGAACTTCTCTCTTTTCACTCTTTTCACTGCATCAATAAAAATCTTATGTGGCATGATTAAGAAAAGGCTGATGTCATATTATTGAAGATGCTTTAAAAGTTATGTATTTTTGTACTTTATTCATTGAATTATTAATGTATTTCTAAAAATAAAAAAGCAAGACAAACATTTCTAGCAAACCAAGCAGGCTTTATGAAAGCGGACAAAAGGAAAACGATACAATTATGATAAATTACTGTCTTACACCAGATTTTTCAATTCTTTATACCCAATTCCAACGCATATGGAGTCGTCGCGATTCATCTCTGCTTGCTAACATCTTCCACTGCAAGGACGCCTCCGCTACCCCCGCTCATCAATGCTTGGATACCACAATGCAGAGCTCGACGACATTCATCGGTGGCGGCCATTGATATTCTTGAGGATGGGGCCACCTCGTACCAACACGTAACCTCAAACACCCCCACACCCCCCCAACCATACACACGTATCGCTGTTGCCGTTGTCACATGTGTATGAGTAGAGACGACGGAGCTGAAGAGTTGCATACACTGTTTCGACAGATTCTGGAACAACGTAGAGACGACGGTAGACCGTTATCGTAGCTATGAACCACAGAGATCTCAGCCATCAGACCGGATGTAATCAACGGTTCATATTGCTATTCAATTCCGTGACTCAAAAATTTCAAAACTGGTACAGTATAGTGCTTCATCCATTACGTTTACTTGTCACTTTTGACCATTTTATTTATTTATAAATACTTGCCACCTCATATTTTCTAAAGTCACATTTCTCATTTTGCCACTCTTCCCTTCCTCCCTCCCTCACCACATATTTAGCGATCCCATGATATAATATTTAGTTATTACCGATGATGTTTTGATAATTTCATGCCGAACAAAATGATTGCTTAGTTTTGTGTGTCTTCACTAAAAGTGACAACTGTTTAGGAATGTAGCATATAACAATATAGATATTTCGCAAGAGGAGACTAAAATACAACTTTGGTGATTTTCTTTAATTTGTCCCATGAAATACGATTCTTAGAATAAACTTTTATAATATAGGAAATGAGTTGCTACCTAATTAGCCATCCGCTAATTAGCTCTTCAAGTGGACTATATGTGGCTTTGAGAAGAACCACCTCCGCTCCATATAAAATTTGTTTGGTTGCCTATATATTTCCTAACCCGGCTCGTATGTTCCACGCTGGTTGGTCTAGCCTGGCCGGGTGGATGCAAGTAGAAGTGGATAACAATCCAGCTCAACTTAACTTGGCTTGACTCGGTGGAACTCGCTAAGGTAATGAGCCAGCTCAACTCGACCCATTAATGTAACAAGCTTAAGCCCAACTCGGTTCAACTCATTTAACTTACCAGTTGGCTTGTTAAACTCGTTACAATTATGAGCAAGAGAGCATGTAAACAATCCATTTCTAGTAAGTGACAAATATGAGCAAGTATATAGATACTATGGTATAACTACAGTCTAACTTCATTGCTACCGAACCACTTCTAAAGTATTGTACGAGGAATTTAAAATTATTTCCATTTGGTACAGCAAAATACATATACTACAACACTCATCACACACTTGAAAGGATCGAAGGTGCTGACTAGAGGAGGAGGGGTGAATAGGAGGCTAACTATTTTTAATTCTTTTCAACTTAGGTTATCAAAATAAGTCTTAGCAGATTGCAAGGTTAGATCAGCTGTGTGACAGGTGAACAGCACAGGCAATATATGTTATGTAAATTAACACGTAGCTGTCACACAGGTATGTAATACAGGTGAGCTAATGACTTAAAAACAGATGAGCAAGACAGATAGCTGTGTAACAGGTAGCTGACACAGGTAAGAGATATGATATACAGCAACTGAGGCACTGCTATGCTAACACAGGTAAAAAGTGATCTATCATAGATAAATAATGTATATCTAAGAACACACAAGCATGCAGATCTAATGAGTAACTAAAAGGCAGTATATGAAGTTCCCTACTCTTTTCAGGGAGGTACGTCTCCGTTGGAGAGGCTACACCGAAGAGATCACCAGCACTGAATCGTGCTTGTTCTCCGAGTACCTGAGTGATCAGGCCTCTTACTTTGCTTGTGGAAGTCCTTTAGCTTTGCAGCAGGTAGACTTTAGATCACCTTCACAGACTACTGGTTCAGCCCACACAAGCTTGGGTGGTACCAGCAACTCCTACGCCCGTCTAGGAGTAGACACTCCAAGAGTAACAGATTCAGTAGCAACAACTCTTGGAGGAACCAATGCTCTTTGCTCAGAGGCTCTAACTTTCTTGAACTAACTCTTATGAAGTTTAGCTTTTGTTTAGAGGGTGAGAGGCTTGCAATGGTCGAATATGATTCACTGCTTTGAGCAAGGTTCACAGGTACCTGACCGTTACACTCATGACACGTAGGATTAAGTGGGTCACCGGTGACAGACACCGGTGACACAGCCAATCATAAACACACAACGATAACCGGTTCAGGCAGATCGACGCCTGTGTCACCGGAGGCACACACAGGTGAACCCTTAACTGACGTAGCCTAACTACTCAGCCCGATCTTGGCACATCACATGCCCTCAGCGCACAACTAACTCTGATCCCTAATACTCAACAGTCTTCTGACTCAGCAGATAAACTATTGCAGTGCAGGTCCCTTAGTATTTACAAGCTCTCTCCTGGTACAGAGATGTACCTAAGTCATAGAGCGCTAGACCACCTGTGACACAGCTGTGTCACACAGGTGACTCTAACCTCTAGGGTTTTTCTACCGCTAGCACTGCAGAGTGCTAGCACAAATCATTTTCACACTTGTGTAAAACTGTTGATACAGGGCCACTGACCTCAAAGCATCAGTGCCACTGTCCAACACTCTGAGCATTGAGCAAAAGAACCTCCATAGATCATTACTGATTCATCCCTCTTGGTAGTACGGGTGTTTCCTATGGACTCAAAGAAACTAGCAAATCTAGGCTTTACTTGCCACCAACTGCAGTCACGGCCCTTGACGCATCAAGGCACCATCACCTTGCTTGCAACTCCTTGCACAGCACCGGTTTCTTCACAGCTGTGGCAGAGCTGCCTAGCACAGCCATCCCATTGTCCTGGAAACCACCTTTGTACCCTTTTTGGTGGTCATCCTTTCCTTGATGACACTTCTTTCTGGAACCTATTAATCTTGCTTACACTCATTGTAAATATTAGATTCCAGTTTGAGTTGCCATTAACCATCAAAACCATTTAGGGGCCTAGATGATCTTTCAACACTTCCTATAACTTCTGCTCTTCAATATTCTCCTTGTGGTACTCAAAGCAGTAGTCCACCCTCTTGTCTACTTTTATCAATGCTTGCTCCTTGGGACTTCTTGTTCGTCCTTCACATAGCTACTTGATCTACGTCGGCTCACAATCTATTCGAGGAGGTTTATAACATAGAGATGTGAGATGAGTACATAAGGTACTCAACAAGTTCAAGAATAGCAAAAAGTGTTTACTGCACTATCTCTACTGAGAACAGCGGTATTCTTAAACCTTTTTGCAATTTGTGAGGAAAAAGAGTCAAGTAATTATTTAGAGATATGATCTCTTATCTCACAGGCTGCTAGAATTCCCTATGGACTCCTTTCCTGTCGTATTCGTAGTTCCAACCAGGAACATGGAGTCACAATGCCACACTTTATTACACTCTGCAGAGGTGCGCTATTTTACCAAAAAAGACCAATCATGGTGTTCATGCCGTCGCTTCACAACCAGATTATTAGATCATAAAGCCTTTTCATCGTCATTCTGTCATACCCCATGTCATAGTCCCGCACAACAAGCCTGGACTACTGGTCTCACGCTGATACTTCAGATCCAATGTATTGTAGTTGTCACAACGGGCCTAGACTATCTTCCTAGTAGTTGATACTCCAAATCTAACTATCAGGGTCTTGCCTTCCCTGAGGAGTATGACATATGACAAGGGTATTTAGCTCAGTCCCGCCCATACAAGGTATGTGGTTCATGCGGTCGCTATGATACTTAAGCACAAGTGATCAACTATTATTTAACCTTATATGAAAACCCATTGTAGTGGAACCCACCTTCCATGTGTCTCACAACACCTTTTTAGGTTTCCACCACCAGCAATAGTCACACTAAAAAATTGACGATTAGTATCAGTTGATTAACTTTAGAAAATATGTCTTCCTTTTTATGCATGTTATAGAACAGATAGAAAATTTTGTCAACATTATCAACAAACATGAACAAATTTTTTGACTTGCTTGGTGACGGATAGGTAGTGCAATTCAACAGTTTTGCTTGCTGAACTTCTGCTTCTGAAAGAAATGAAGTCTTATAAGAACTAATTCTAGAAAATGTAATATGAATGCACATGACATGATAATACATGTATGAAAGATTGCATCTTAAAATGCTCAAAGGATTAGACATATCTCCTTTAGACATTTTATGAATGGTTTATATTTATTTAAGAAAATAATCAAGTTTTAGCTATTTTTAAAGCTTGCATAAAGCATGATATAAAACATTAAATCATTGTCCCTTGATTTATTTTAGTTGGAATTAATATTATCACTCAAAATATTTTAATTGATTTAAGAAATTAACCTAGATTATTAATGAGAAATTCAATCTCAAATTTAATTTGGCTTCTGTTTCTATTTAAAGAAAAAGGAAAACAAGATGGATTGGGTGGCCCGCTAACTTCTCCTCTTGGTCCAGCCTATCTACCGATCTGTTGGGCCCATCCGGCCCAACCTCTCCCCAACCCAATTGGTCCTACCCTAACCCAAAATCCTTCTCTCTTTATCTCCCTCTCAGTCACTCACTCCTACACACACCCGATCCCTTCCTGCTCTCCCTGTCTTGCACACACTACCTCCCAATACTCCACGCCGCTTCCACAATTGATGCCGACAAGGTCACCGCCATGCTCCTCACCTCCGGCCGTGTTGATTCCACCACGCCTCCTCGCCTCTCTGCTCCAATTTGCGCCATCGCCACAAACCCTAGGGTTCGAGCTCCAGCCTCGCCGACGCCGGCTGGGTCGTTGGTGACATTGGGCTCATCGTCGGCTGGTCTTCCATGTTGTCGGCGACCACACGCCAGTCCCTGCAGTGCACGCACCACTCTGGTTGCCTTTGCCCTCATTGGTGAGGTTGACCACGGGGTCGCCTGGCTTCACCGAAGTAGATGGTCACCAGGACGGTGTCGGCCATGTTGGTGTCTCCCTCTAGACTATTTCCGATGTTGCCTCACTTGGCTACCTCGTGCTCCGGTGGTGCCATGGCCATGGTCTTCGCCGTGCCTTCATCCATTGCCACCGTCGCCGAAAGGTGGTGGATTTGACCACCACCATAACCACCGCGGTGTCTGCCTTCAAGTAAGCTTCCCATTCCCCTATCCTCTACCTCTTGATTCTAGGGTTTCTACTATGCCTTGATAATGGTCTGTGATGACGATTTGAAGTTTGGTAGAGGCTGCGATGATTATTTTGGGTGCTTTCAATTGTTTGGATTTGGTTTGAAGCATATGCTCTCGTATAACTTTTGGGTACTTAGCAATTTTTGTACATGGAACCGTGGCTAAGAAATTGTATGTTTCTTAGCTCTATGATGCAACTATGGTTCTAGTACCCATAGAAATGTTTCTCCCTATACGATTGCTAGGGTTCAGTTTGCTACTGTTAACCAAAACAATGACTTAGCACTACTCTATTATTTCATAAAAATTCTTACTATTTAGCTTTCCCAGAGTACCAAGAATAATTTGTATTACACTTGTCCTTTGCTTAGCCTGCTAGCATACCAATCTACAGAAGTCTTTCCAAGCTTCTTATGTGCCTGATTATCCTATTCTTAACCCCTCATATTAGTAATGGTTGATTACAGTCATTAAGGTGGCTCTATATGTATATCAGTTTATTAAACTGAAAGAACCGATATTGCCTAGGTCTATAACCTAATTCTGTGATGACTATTTTTGAGAAAGAAAATAAAGAACATATACCATACAATAGTTGCCTAAAACCTTGTCATGAAAATAAAATCTGGGGTCTATCTTTTGCCTATCTTTTCCATACAAGCATCAAATCAGTGCGTACCAAGCAATAAGCAGTCAACACTTTGCTCAAAAAATTCATGGTGTCCTCAAATATAAGGATATACCTTGATACTGAAGTTGCCTGAACCTATTTTTGTGGTGAGGTTTGATTGCTTGGTCTTCTTGCTACACTAATGACCTGGTGGTCTTCCCTTCTCCTCCTACTCACTACTGCAGCTTGACCCTCTCCTGCACCACCTCCACTGACGGGCCCAAATCAGACTGTCGTTGGAGGCCATCACCGCCGACGGACGACTAAAAGCCCATCAGCAGAGAAGCTAGCTAAGTGGGACGCGAGGACCTCCACTGACGGGCAGAGAAAGGGCCCGTCAGTAGAGATGAAACGAGGGCAGCACTAATGACGCCCAACTATCACTGACAGGCTGGTCCTCCGTGACCGTCAGTGAAGGATCAGTATCCACTGACGGGCATCTCCACTGACGGGCGGCCTAGCCGCCCGTCAGTGGAGATGCACCAACGGTGCCACATCTGACGTATATTATCACTGACGGGCGTCTTTTACCCGACCGTCAGCGATGATTTGTATTCACTGACGGGCGCCTTTCTTGTCCGTCAGCGTTGTTTTGTCCAGGACGCAGTCTGAACCACTGACGGGCTCCTTATAGGTGCCCGTCAGCGGTAACCTGCCTATATATTTTAAGTCTGCTCTCGCTGCTGGCCAGTGCTCGCGCGCCTAGTGGCCAGCAGCGAGCGCCACCGCCGCCCCAAGTGCTGCTGTCGCCGCCGCCGCCCCCCCTCCCGCCCACAAACAGCCCCCTCTCCCCAATCCTCCTCCTCCCCTCCTTTCTAGCTCTCTTCCTCCCCCTCCAAAAGATCTCTAGATCTAGATCTAGATCTATTTCCTTCTCAAACCCTCTCTTTTCTCACCACCTCCTAAATCTCTCTCCACAACCCAAAAGATATTTCATCTCTCCCTCCTCCTCACACTAATCTCTCCATAGATCTCTCTTTCCTCCCGGAGTTCCATTCCCTCGCCTAAAAGATCGCTAGCGTTTGGTAATAATGCCCTCTTTGGATGAATGAGATACAAAAGTTTCTTTTCATGTTGTATATGTATTTGATGTGATTGCCGGCCATCGAGCCGAGACGATAGTTGCTATGTGATTTTCGGTCATCGAGCCGAGGCCTAGTGTTTTTGTTCTTTTTCGTCGAACTGATTAGTTTCGTGTCGTAGGTCTTGATCGATAGATCGTAGTTGGATGTACGACACCGGGCGACAGAGAGTTGGGCTATGGCTTTGAACGAGTTTCTTGATGTCGCCGAGCGAGATATGAGAGAAAAGGTGGCACGAAGATTTATTGTCCGTGTCGCGATTGCAAAAATTTGGTAATGTTCGATATGAGAGGGAGGGTGACGGTACACCTGGTGCTTAAGGGTTTCATGTCAGGCTATACACGTTGGACATGTCACGGCGAGGAGGAGGAAGATTAGGTGTTACAGCAAGATGCCGAACATGGAGATGACGAAGAATACGAGTGGAGTATCAAACCTGACGGCGAAGAAGAAACGAAAATAATTTGGCCGATATGGTGCAGGACGTTCATATGGTGGAGCAGGTGGTGCTAGATCCTGAGGATGAAAGAGAGGCTGCTAAATTCACGAGACTAGTTGAAGACTCGCAAACCCCGTTGTATACCGGTTCCGATCCAGAACACACGCCCGTCTGTCAGTCACGCTGGAACTTTTAAGGATCAAGGCAGCCCACAACTGTCCGGACGAGGCTCGATGAGACATTGGCTTTTCTTGCAAAAGTTTTTCCCAAAACAACTTGCTGTCTACGAGCACCGAAGAAGCCAAGAAGGTTGTCTGCCCTCTTGGGTTTAGAGGTGCAGAGGTTCCATGCGTGTCCGAATGACTGCTTTATTTACCGCAAGGAGCACGAGAAGCTGTACAAGTGTCCCACGTGCAACACGTCTAGATTCAAGAGGGGTAGAAACCAAGCCGATGATGAGGACCCGTGACGAGTGGCGCTCCAGCAAAGGTTGTATGGTATTTTACGGTCCTCCCCGTTTGAATCGTTTATTCGCTAACAAGGAGGCAAGCTGCTACGTTGGCACGCGGAGGGGCAGAAACTGATGATGGAGTGATGAGACACCCTGCCGATGCTTCGCAGTGGAGGGCAATCGACGCCCAATACGATGATTTCGGAAAAGATCCGAGGAATATCAAGTTTGGTATGAGTACGGACGGATCAATCCATTCGGCAACATGAGCAGCAGACACAGCACTTGGCCCGTGGTTCTATGGATGTACAACCTTCCTCCATGGCTGCTGCATAAAACGAAAGTACATACACCTCTCTATTCTCATACAAGGGCCGAAGCAACCTGGGAACGATCTGAACATGTATCAACAATTATTGTTCGAAGAACTAGCTACACTGTGGGAACCAGGGTCCCAGGTCTGGGACGCATACGAAGAAGAGTACTTCAATCTGAAAGCGCTGTTGTTCACGACGGTCCAAGACTATCCCGCGTACGGATATCAGTCCTGCCAGTGTGTTCATGGGTACAGGATGTGTGAAGTGTTTGGAGTCTACTACAGTTTACACCTAAAGGGATCCAAAAAAATCGTGTTCATGGGCCACGAAGGTGGCTGAAACAGAACGACCCATGGAGGCAAGAGAAGGAATTGTTTGACAATACTGTTGAGGTCCGTTCGGCGCCTCGGGAGAAGACCGGGGTGGAAATCTATGACATCGTGAACACAATAGGTCAGATGACTATGACAGAGCACATCTCGTGGTCTTGCAACACCTGACGGTGGTGCTTCCCTATCTTTGGATGCACATGGTAAAGCTTAAAAAAGAAACCCGAAGTAGGGAGAAGCGTGGCTCTCGAAAGAGCACAATGGAAAGTTCGCAACATGGCTAAAGAACTACTGGTATGAAAGGCCTCCGACAAATTTTGAAGAAGAGACGGTCAAATGTTGTCACAGAACCTGCGAGCAAGGTCCTGACATTTCAAGCATACGATATCAATGGATACACATTCTATACGGAGGCTCAAGACAGGAAAAGTACGTATCAGAACAGTGGGGTGACGATGGAGGCTAAAACCGGTAACCGTAAGGACATATACTACGGTGTTATCGAAGAAATTTGGGAACTGGACTACACCGTCACAAAGATCCCCATGTTTCGTGTCAGATGGGCGAAAAATATCCATATCGATGATGACAAATTCACTACCGTGACTTTACCTCCCCCGACATCTATCGAGTCAACACAGGTCAAAGCAATCAGTGCGAAAGATGAGCCATGAGTTTTAGCTAAACAAACCTCACAAGTCTTCTACATAAAAGACCCAAAGGCACAGAAGCGCCATGTCGTTAGAAAAGGGAAGAGGAGTATTGTCGGAGTCGATGGTGTTGTTGACGAAGAGGACTATGACCAATTTGACGACCCGGACTCCGAGCCAGAAGCTGTTGACAAACGCCCCATAAAAGGAGAAAAACTACTAAGGATGCTGAGCCGTACGTCAGACGCAGTCACGCCGAAGGACTAACGTATACCACCAAGAAAATCACTATTCATGAGAAGATTTCCGAAGACGACGAAACCTAGTTAACTGTATGTGTGTGTATAATAGTGTCTTGGTTAGAATGATTTTATGTAACGTGTGTACTTCTGTATGTGTAAATTGTGGATGAATTTGAAGTACTTACAAACCAATGTATAATCCAACTTCAATGAAATTGTCTGAAATTTTAAACATAGCCTCATGAGGTCATATAATTACCCCATGCCAATTTTCAACTTTTTTTGACCACATTTAGATTTAATAAAAAATAAAAAACCAGAAAGACGCAAGCAAACATTTGAATTTCGACAAGCAAACGTTTGAATTTTTGATATGTTTTCTAGATACGAGCTAAACCGATACATAGGTACCTAGATATGAATTTTCCTTTCATTTATAGGCCTTCTTTAAGATAGTTGTAGTTCAAATCTGAAATATATCTAGTAAATAACTAGATATTCATTTAATGCGTAAAAAATAGCAAATGATTTCAGAAAAATGCCTAACTTTGACACGAAAAATGTAATGTAGTACGTTACATGTAGAAAAAGTTTGGAGCGTAGCTAAAAATGATTTTTGAAAGGTTTTACACATGGTACCTCAAATTGGTATTTCAAAAAATAGAAAATTTAAATTATTACATAACAAGATGGAACATGATGAATTATTAGCGTATAATATTTTAATATGAACTTGTAGTCCAAATCTCAAGTTCAAATGATGAAGAATTTATGATGTGTACTTCAATCTTCATATTTCCCCTTCAAATACTATGAAGCTTTCTCATAGATGGTTCAGTTACAAAGCAATGTATAATCCAACTTCTGCGAAATTGTCTGAAATTTTAAACATAGCCTCAGAAGGTCATATAATTACCCCATGCCAATTTTCAACTTTTTTTGACCATATTTAGATTTTATAAAAAATCAAAAACCAGAAAGACGCAAACAAACGTTTGAATTTCTCAAAGCAAACGTTTGAATTTTTTATATATTTTGTAGATACGAGCTAAAACGATACGTAGGTACCTAGATATGAATTTTTCTTCCATTTAGAGGCCTTCTTTAAGATAGTTGTAGTTCAAATCTAAAATATACCGAGTAAATACCTACATATTCATTTAATGCCTAAAAAATAGCAAATGATTTCAGAAAAATGCTGAACTTTGACACTAACCCAAAAAAGGTAAAAGCCCTAAACCAAAAATATAAAAACACCCATAGCATATAGAAATAACCCTAATATCACCTAAGAAATGGAAACCTAAAATTCAACAAAGAACAACTCTACTGACGGGCACGTCACAAGGGCCCGTCAGCGGTAAAGGCGCCCTAACCCTAACAGTTATTAGGCTCTACTGACGGTCTCCTTCCAGTAGCCCGTCAGTGGTGGTAACCGTCCACCTCTACTGACGGGCGTGCTACGGCCGCCCGTCAGCGGTGGTCTTGCCCTAACGCTAACCGTCCGCACCTCTACTGACGGGCGCTCAACGGTTGCCCGTCAGCGGTGCCCTAACCCTAACCGTCCAGACCACTACTGACGGGCACGCTCAAAGGGCCTGTCAGTGGTGACCGTGCCCTAACCCTAACGAAGGGCCACCTCTACTGACGGGCCAGGAATCTGTGCCCGTCAGTGGAGATACCACAGTGCTGTCAGCGATGTCTCTACTGACGGGCGCTTAGTTGCCGCCCGTCAGTGGTAACCAGCACCCCTTTAAAAGGCACGCGCGGGACTTGGCGAAAATTTCACCAAGTCTCGTGCGTTCGAAACGAACCAGCAGCGAGACACGCCGCCGCCCCCGACGCCGCCAGGCTGCGCCGCTGCCCCGTCCGGCCCCGACGTCCGCCGCCCCCTCCGCCGCCCGCGCCGCCGCATCCTCCGGCCTCCACCCCTACTCCGGCCTCCGCCCCCGAAGCCCCCGACGCCGCCGCCTCCTCCGGCCTCCGCCCTCGAAGCCCCTGACGCCGCCGGCCCCCGAAGCCCCCGACGACGCCGCCGCCGCCGCCGCCGCCGCGTGGTCTTTACTTCTTGCCTCGAAGAATCGAAGCACCGGCGGTGAGTGTTTTGAATCTCTGTGGCGCAGATCGGCCCTTTCGTCTGCTTACTGCCTACAGCCTTTACATTCACCGGCAAAGGTGCCTTTTCTCTTATTATTTATGCTTCTGATTATTGATGGAATCCCTTGAACTCAAAGTTGCCTTTTTCACAATCTATATGTGGTGAAGACAGTCATAAATCTCTGTTATAAAGAGATCAAGCATCTCTGGTATTCTGTTGAATTCTCTGGTCGACCTTATTGTTAGCATCCAATGTCTAGTGGAACTTGTGCTGAATTAAAGCAAAAGATTCATTCATTTAAAGTTTAGCAGTAACTTGTTCCCTGGAATTTGATATCAACATATGTTGCTGTACTTTTTGTAAGTGTTCGGCATTTTTGGTAAGTTGAGGAATGGATGCAAAATATATGTGATGGGTGGATTAGTTAGCATCAGAATGTATAGTTGCTAATGTGCGCTTTGAAAAAACAGCAAAAGGGTTTGACATCAACCATTTAATTTGTTCATACCATCTTGAGTTAACCTTTCATAATATCAACCATCAAACAGATCTCTGGGCCATTTTTTGAGAGATAAGAAGAGTGAAGCAAAAAGTCCCTTTAAAACACCCTTTCAAACCTTTTTCTTTGCTAATCTAGGAAAAAGTGAAATCCCTATTCCACAAGTGCAATGTGTTATTTTGATGGTGAATGTTGGCGTGAATGTTGGCTTTTTTTTTCCTTATCCATGCAAGGAAGTCCGAAGCCTTATGTCTGTTCATGTTTGCCATTGCCGCTTTGATATTGGCCTTTTGCTTGGTTGATCCTACTCGTGGAAATGCTTGATTCACTTAGCTCTTACTCACCTTCGGTGGTAAGATTTAGATTCATATATAGATGGATTAAGATAAGGCACCTAAAGTCACAGAGTTTTGCTTGGTTCCAGTAGCTCGAACCCAATGGTTTGATGCAAACATGTGTTGTTTGCTGAATTGGAAACCACGGTGGTGTCTGATATGCTAGTTCACCAAATTCCGGTGTTTCTTGTTCCATTGATTAGATTTTTTTTTGTTTTTCATGCATTCATGTTTTTGAAAGCACTATACTAGCCTGTTCTTGCATACCATTGGAATATGCAGGCAGTGTTATCTGTTGCTTGCTTGTACGGAATTCTGGTTAATGCATTGTACTCTGAAATCTGAATGTAGAACACATTGTCTGGCTATTTCCTCAAATGGTAGAGATATAAGGACATTACTGAAAGGAAAAATGTAATAGGTATCCAAGTTTATCGCCGTAGAATTTTTGCCAATAAGATGAATAATGACATAGCATCTAATATGAAGTATTAGGTAAGTACAAGCGTAGAATACTGTCAAATCTTCTTTTCTTTATGTCACCACACTGGACAATTGTCAAATTGGAATCTCTATATTGTCAAAGCATTTGAGCTATTGTTTTTCTTCAGTTTTACAATGGCCGCCAGTAGTACTCCCGCTGGGTCCCCGACCCGAGCAGTAGAGGCAGTTGACGACAGCACGGCCCCCCTCGTCGTGGCCGCACCGATCGATGCACCGACCCTGGAGGCACCCACGCAAGTTGCCTCCGAGGCGGCCAAGGAACCTGCCCTCGAGCTGGCCGAGGATCAACCTCTCTTAGCGGCCGTCACAGCTGGACAAGAGCAAGCTGCCTCGGAGTCCAGCTCTGGCTCTACCTCCGGGTCAAGTTCTGAAGGGGACGAGGCGCGTGAGGAGGAGGTACCGACTCCAGCCCCGACCAGGTCTCTGAAAAGGAGGAAAGGCAACCAGTTGCCGGACAAGACGTATGTCATCACCCGTGTCGACGACGTCAAAGACATTCCGGCGAGTCCACATAAGGCCGCTAAGACCTTTAGCAACGCCTGCGGGTGCTTAGTACGTGAACAAGTTAAGATTACATGCAAAGAGTTCAGCCAGTTGACTCAGTCCACGAAAGATACTCTCTTGAGGAAACTGTGGGACAAGTACCAGATTCCTGCAGCCGACAAGGAAAGAGTCGAAGCACAAGCCCTGAAAATCATGGCTAGGGCTCTGAAGACTTGGCGATACGACGCACAGAAAGTCATAGACGAGGATTGGGAAACCAAGATTAGTAAAAGATGGTCCAAGATACAGAAGGAAGACTGGGATGAATTCGTTGCTCAAATAAGGAGCTCAGAATTCCAGGAGAAGAGCCGGTGGGGGAAAGAGCTTCACAAGAAGAACACATTAGACCACAAGCTCGGAAGCCGTGGATACCTGGGGAAGAGACCAAAGTGGGCCAGAGAGGACAAAAAATTAGCCACGGCTGGGAAACCACCTCCTTTCGCGCATCTCAGGGAGCCACGCGCTAGGGAGTACATGAGGACGCACACAAGGTCTGACCCTGTGACGGGGTCACCAATTTATGAGTCCGCGGAACTGCAAGTGGTGGCCGACCGGTTGGTAACGACTCAACCCAGTCTCTTTTCGTACTTAATTACGTTGCATCCAAATACGCTGTCTTCTGATCAAGTAATTTAACTTTCAGACAGAACTGAGCCAGCAGCCTGGAAGCTCGCAGGACTCCGTCACGAGCTTCCCAAGATGGAACGATGATCTCGCGAAGGCCCGACAGAAAACAGAGCATCGGGGCCATGTAGTAGGCGTCGGAGATGGCGTTAAATGGGACAAGGTATTTCCCCGAAACCCCGAGGGGAGCCGCCGCCCCCCGGAGAGACAACCAGGAGTTTATGGACAATCTGCGGGAGCAAATGCGGGAGATTGCCAAGCAGACGTGGCTACGTATGCAAGTGGCCGTAGCGCAAGGTCAGCAGAGCGTGCTTCCCGTTAACCAGCCTGCAGGATGGAGTAGCTGCGCATCCACCTCGGACGGTGGCCCCTACTCGGTGAATCCCGTCGATAGCATCACCGTAAGTCTCGTCCACTAAACGAGTCATTATAGTACGAGCTGATTGCATTGTCCTAACTCCAGTGCGGATGGCATGTCTATCCTCTGTTTCGCAGGAAGCCACTAGATGCACACTCATGGTGCAGATTCCTGGCATGAAGGTCCCGGTGGCGCACGGCTAGGTTTTCCCAACGCCGGAGGGGGCAGTCCTGCACTGTGTTCCTATGCGGGAGCACCATGCGAAGGTGCAGGTGGACCTCGTCCTCAATGACTACAGTGAGGTGTTAGTCCCTGTCCCCCCCGAAGAGGAGTTGACGAAGCTAGGGCAGTGCAAAAACTGCTTCATCCAGTGGCCGAAGAGCCAGATTACTATAACCGCGGCGGCCTCTCCTCGCACGGGCCCCTCGTCCAACAACTCCTCTCCATCAATCGGACGATCTCCGTTGGGGCTCAGCCAATCACCTCCATCCTTTAGAGACCTGGAGGACCATCTTGTCGGGGACCAGCACATGTCACCGATTTTGCGGTCCCCGGAAGTGTCGAAAAGGCCCTCCGAGGTTCAAGGCGACCCTCTGGATCAACGAAAGGGGAAGATTTTCTCTCCCGCCACACTAGCTAGGACGTTGGAAGCAGCGTTGGCGGCAGGCAAGAGCCTGGAGCCGGTACAGCAGAGGAGGAAAAGCAAAAAGAGACAGGCCGGCACCGGCAAGAAGGAAAGAAAGGAGCAGAGGCAGAAATCCTTATCCTTCTCACATCATCATCCAAATTATCTACACGGACCAAGGGTCTCGGGCGAGAATATTACTTACCACATGAGGACATGCTCCCACAGGATAAGCTGGACAATCTGTCGGAGGACATGAAGACGCTGCATGAAGATTACCTGAAGATGTCCAGAGATCCTGATACATTTTGCCAATATTGGAAGGTGAAGGTGCCAAAGGAATACAATTTCTTCATGCAAAATGACCAAGACACCTTCGACATCAACTTTGAAGACCTATTCAACATGTACAACCTCTATAGGCTCGACACCACGATGATCAGGCTATGGGCTCTCTACTAAGCCCAAGAGTGCAGACGTCTTCAGGACTCTAATATTGGCATAGTCGATCCGATATGCATGAACGAAAGCTATGCCGGGACCCCCGGACGGTCGAGGATTTCTTGAAGAATACCTGTCGCATGCATTCGTGGTTCATAAGGACAAGGTGTACATACTAGCCCCCTATAACCCTCCGTAAGTCCTAAACTTAGCACCGTGGAGTTTTTTTTGTTTTTTACGTACGTATCTCCGCCTGCTTACGTTCATTTGTTCACATTTACGCAGCGACCACTGGGTCCTAATTGTGATCGTTCCAATCTGGGCCAAGGCTTTTTACTTTGACTCCTCATCGAAAAAGACAGCGGACTTCACCAATATAACTAAGATTCTGAATACAGCTTTCTTCAGAGCCAAGTTCTCGGGGCATACTAAAATACCTGTAAAAGCGACAAAAATGGTACACCATTACAAGTTCCCTTGCAGAGTTCAGCCGGAAAATAGCGTGACATGTGGGTACTACACCTGCGCCCATATGGACCTCTTTGTCCGGTACAAGAACAAGCATTGGAAAGATATGAAAGAACTGAAGGCTTGGAGCGAGCTGGGAAGTCAGATGTACGACTGGCGACAGGACTTTGCTCGCATCCAAAAAGTCTTCGCCAGACTCATCAACCTTGAAGTCATCAATCCGATGGGTGAATTCTACGCCAGCCCCCAATTTCCGAAGCCAAACTTAAGCGGGCATCAATAGAATCGTTGTTTCTGTAATTGAATAAACAATTGTTTCATACTTGTGACCGTCGTTGGAGTGTACATACTATATATGTCATTATAAATGTCTTAAGTGCTAACCGTTATGTGATTACAAATGTGTTATGCGATTAAGAGATTTGACTCTGTGAATGAATAGTTGGTTTAGCCTGTGATTAGGAATAATGTAATGTGCTATAGCCTATTATTATGAATAATCTAAATGTGATTATGAGTTAACACAGCCTTTTCGGTTGGCAGGAATATATATCTCTACTGACGGACACTTACGGAGAGCCCGTCAGTGGAGTACGACCTCTACTGACGGGCTGTTATGACGCGCCCGTCAGTAGTGATAGAACCAAGTGCCTCCGATGGGGGTCTCCTCTAACGGTCCCTACGCGCCCGTCAGTAGTAACAAACACTACTGACGGTTCGTCCGCCCGTCAGTGGAGTGGCCCCCTCCACTGACATTTCCAGGGTGACGGGCCCCTTGTCCGTCAGTAGAGGGTGTTTCGGGACCGTCGGTGGTGACCTGTTCTGCTGTAGTGACTCCTTGTTCTCCCTAGTTCTTGGCCCTCCTAGGTGGTCACCACGGTTCCTAGATTTGGTTCTTGTGGAGATGGCAATGTTTCGATGGTGGCTACTACTATGCTCTACAACCCTAGTTGGTTACCCCATGCCCCTAGTTTCTACAGAGGTCTTTATGTGCTCTCTTTCCTTCGGTGGTAAGATGGCCACATCCTGTTTGCCTACGATCGGCTGCCAATGATAGTTTTGTGCGTGGATTCATGCTAAGGCATGGACTTGGATCAACTATTGTAGGCTGCTGGGATATTTCTCTCCCGATGGATTGATGCCTATCTCAAAACCATTTTACTTTTAAAACCTTTTGAAAAACGAATTTTTATTGGAGGCATATTAGATAAGTATTGTAGGTGAGAAAAACTATTTTTAATACTCATCCTCTTAACTTACTATTCAACCTCTTAACTAAATACACACACGCCCACACACACACACACACACACATATATATATATATATATATATATATATATACACATATATTTGAGTTAGTCTAGTCCAATAAGGGTTTTAGCCATGCAAACCTTAGACAAAAAAAATGTTTTACTAAACTTATTCTTGAAGTAAAACTATATAGGTTCCACTTTTGGTGCTCTTTTGCCCTCGCAATTAATCTCGTAGGTTAGGCAAAAATGTGCCACTAGAACTACCATTCTTCAAAACAAAAGTTTTTCATAAAATTATTTTTGCCTCTTACAACAAAATGGCACAACTCGACGACCTCAAATGGATATGCTTGAAGATTAGACTAGTGGCAATATTTCAAGGTTACCTCCCTCACAATTAGGGTTCAGTTGACACTTGAAGTTTAGCTATAGACAATGATGTATAGGTGAAATTTTCACTCTCATGTAATTTTCTTTTTTTTCTCTTCTTTATTTATTTTTGTAACAATCATGTATTCAAACAATTGTAATTACATTAATTGTAATTTTGCTTTTGATTCTTTCCTTTTATACTTTACATTCACATAATGTACATTTTGTAATTACATTCCAATTGAATTGTATTTCAAAATTTGAGTGTATATGCATATGTATATGAATGTTTGTGGTGAAATGTATACGCATCACAACCACCCGACTAGTACTAGCTAGCAACGTGACATGATAAAATCGACCAACTCAGCAACATGAGTTGAGTTTAAATCCATCTCACATCACTCCAACTAGGTCTAAAAACAAGAGTTCTTACACCACACATTGTCCCTCGCTTGCCAGGCATTGTCGAAAGCCAATGAGGCAGTGCCGAGTGGCAAGCACGGAAGCACCAGGCTTGGTATGGAAGAGAGGGGGCCATGGTGAGGAGGCACCAGGGACTACAAGCAATGGCTGTGATGGAGTAAAGGCAGCAATGCATTGATGTCCATGCCCGCCCGGAGTTTGGCCTGCCACAGAAATGGTACATGATGCACCAGTCAGTGATCAAGGAAACTATACAAACATTACACGCTCCATGCTTTGTAGAAAGCGACTGTAGTGCAAAAGTAATTTGAGTTATTAATGTTGTAAGGTGTATTTCGTTGCTGCTGTTATATTCTTGAAGTTATTCTTTGGTTTGTGAAGAGGAATAAGATATTTGTGCTATACGCTTAAATTGTAGTCATGAGTCTCGTGTGAGGAACACCACATCGTTGTCCAGAACTCTGTAACTCTTTAACCCAGCAAATGCTGTTAAGAGTTGTACTACCAAGCATTTAGGTCATACATGTGCAAAGCGAAACTTATAAATGACTAATACTTTCACAAGGATCTATTCACAAATATACACAGTGCAACTCGATCTTCAAAACAGAAGTCTAGAGATTCTGGACATAGATCTTTAATAACTAGTGAAAACTCCATACAAGAAAACGAGTTCTTTCTCATAATCAAACATATTATTTGGTGCAGACATGCAGGTAGAAGACTGTGTTCCAAAAGGGGTAATGACATTGGTACAATGCCGTAATCCCAAAAGTGGATATCATGCAGAGGAACTGTTTTTCATCTAAACAGAAGTTTCATGGCAGCAAAACTTGAACAAGTATAGCACACAATCCATTCGCTCATTTTGCTTGGGGATGTGAGGCGATGAAGTCAACTGCAACTTTAATGGAGTCAATTTTGTCAGCTTCATTGTCAGGTATCTCGAAACCAAATTCCTCTTCCAACGCCATCACAACCTCCACAGAGTCCAAACTGTCTAGGCCAAGATCATTCTTGAAATGGGCATCTGGTTTCACCTGTAGGACATTGTAAAAAGAAACTGATTGATGATTTTGAATTGGAACACAGCAAAACTGAGAGCTTCTGAAAAGAATTTATAAGGAGCTAAACCACTCAGCAATTCAGTCCACCCCAAAAAAAAACATCAACACAGCCAGAAACTAAGCGACAACAAAAGCACCATGTGCAGTATCAGAACAGTACATACTTCAGCTTGAATGCTGCGGAGTTGCCCAAGTGTGTCGATAAATCAATAGGTAAACGGTTCAGAATCAAAGAAAAAACTTGCTGGCTAACAGTTAAGTAACTGGAGATCCTGAACCTGAGCAGTTTTTTTCTTCTGGAAACTAGATGGTTGGAGTTAGGCTATTATGAATGATTCTCAGGTCTCACTAATTATTGATAATTTCCCATTGCTATTTTCTTCTGAAAACATACTATTATTTTCTAAATTAAGAAAAGAACGAAAAATATCACATAGGTTTCACATTGATGCTTCTTTGCATAATGCTCATTTAATGCAGCCTAGACATTTTTCATGGATTACTTATGGACAAATCTGATGATTGTGGATTTTGACCCATGTAGATGCAGTGTTAAATTTTTGAGAAAACCACACACTTGACACTATATACCACCTAATTTGACTTGGGTCGCATAAAAGACCAGGCATAAGCAATCCTTGTGCAGTGATTTCTTATACGTGGTGTTTTGTACAAATCAAGCCAAAATAGGAGGTGTAATGTAAAATTTACTCTAGAAATTAATCACCTTATTTCTCAAATACGTTTTAGATCTGGAAAGCAGCTGTCAGCCCGTCACCAGTTACCAGCCTCTCCAGCAAATCACGAAAGCTGGGAATTATGCTTGTTAGGATTTAGCTTCTGTTAATGCAGTTTTCTCGCTAACCTTGAGCACTGCTACTATACCTACTTAGCCTTAGAACTAACAGCTCCCGGCAAAATATGAAAGCCACAGGGTGATGAGATAAAGCTCACAAACAATCCGTGTGGATCAACAGAAGCACCTTGTAGACAAGAATGCACAGATAAACAGTAGTACAGCTTGCAGATATTATGCCGTCGAACTCAAAAGTCTGAAACCACTCATGCAGTAATTCATCCGGCCTCCCCACAACTCGGCCAAGGCTACCATCTTCACGGCCAGCCACATATACATGCCGTGAGAATGGAAATAATGCCTAAGCTGGATTGCTCCATGCGCGGGGACCTATCTTTATATCCAACTACGTCAGCGTTTCACACAACACCGAAGTGATGTGTTGATTCCTCCCAACAAAAGAAATATCCAAGAAATGCTAAACAACTTAGCATGTTAGTTCTTGATTTGATCCTAACAGGCGGCATTCGTTCAATGTAACTGGTGAGAGCCGACCTTGGATGGGTCGTCGATCTTCTGGAAGTTCTTGACGACCTTAATGATGCGCTCGGTTACCTCGGCCTTGTCCAGGAACGACCCCTTGGCATCCTCCGACGACATCCACCGCCGCCCCCACAGGGCACCATGGAGCGCCGCCGCGGGCCTGAGGGACGCCGCCGACAAGGGGGCCGCAGCCAAGCGGAGGTGCCGTAGCACCAGGTTCCTCGCCGCCGCCGCCGCCGCCATTAGGGTGGGATGGACGGGTGCTTGGCTCCGGGGAGGGGATGGGATGGGAAGGGATCGGAGGCGCTGCGCAGTGGTGCGTTGCGGCGGCGAGGCGAGATCTTGTTGGGCTGCTGCGGGGTGGAGGAGGGGAAGAGGAGAGTGTGGGGTTTTAGGGCACTTGGGCCTTTGGGCTTGATACGGGTCTATTTACAATAGGGTTTTGGGCCCTTCTTATACTATGTTTGTGATGGCCCATTGTTTTTTGAGTAAAATTCTTGAACTCTTATTAGTATTGACTTAATTAGTTACAAGTCGCACTTTTAGCATGTTGTTTCGCAAAATCTTTAGGAAAATATACCCTTTAGGAACGTAATTCACAAATATGCCTCGCCTGTCAGCGACAAAACTGTCAAGTGCCTGTTATGATGTGCATCGGCCTCCGTTCACGGATGTGTGGGTAATGAGTGGGACACATATTTCATTTCCAGATGGTCCCGCAGAATGAAATGGCACTGAAACATGTTCCTATCATTTGCTGGGCCAAGTGATATGTCACTTAATGTTTCAGAGTTTTTGTGGTACCCTGTACTCCCTATGGGTGGCATAGAATCTATTAAATCTGACCACTCGATATTGTCGATTTTGTTAGTATTTCAAAAGGTCTTTTGTTTAACCTAATGGCCTGTCAATTTCTGGAAACCACCACCGCCACCACTACGAACAACTTGACCGTGTTGCATCTACTGGAAGGGATCATCAATCAAGTGACGTGATTTCTAATACTCCATGACTGCATTCAATCAAAAGAACATGGTAGATGATTTGACGTGGTTACATATCCTCATTGGGCCGTTCAATGCTTTCTTCAATCTTCTTTTTTTCCTCACACAACGCATCAAAGAACCAAAGGAGCGAAGAAATGATCAATCTAAGCCGTATCTTCCTAATTGCAAAGAGACTGAGTATCTTTCTCGCCGATGCAAAGAACTCATCGCCGTCGAGTATATACATCCAACTAGAATTCAATCTAAGGAATAGTCTCAAATTTTGGTTGTTAATTTGGTTTTCCTAGATTACGATATTTCCTTTGAAATCAAGGTACTCCGTAACATTTATATTATGGTACCAATTAAGCTAATTTATTAGGTTGGAATGAACGGATGATTTATATTTACTTAAAGGTACCATAAAAAAAATGCTATAGAGATCAATATTTATATTTGACCTTCTTTTGAAAAGTTACATCACCGGACTTCGGGAGGAAACCCGTCGAGGACTTGGCCGAAGTTGTTGAGGACGCTTAGATCAGCAGCCCATTATTCGTCCTCTTAATCATACGACGATACCAGTTCCTCGCATGTACTCTCACGTTGCAATTAACAAGCTCCTCTTTCCGAGAGTATCGTTGCAAATAATTTAGACCAGAACAATCATTGCTTACGGGCCGTTTCTATTGATTGGGATAATGACTAGTTTTTTCTTGATGGAGGCCAGGTGGCCAACAAAGTAGCAGTCCTAACATGATGTGTTACCTGTGAAGGAGAGAATTATGGAGTTCGGATTAGACGGCGGGTGCTTTTCACTCGGCCGGCCGTGACACGCTTGTCGCCTTGAGAGCGGCCTGGCCTCCATGTGCGACCAGCTTAATTTGCTCCGCGTTACTTTGGGCCCGAATAACTCGACTGTCCAGGCGCTTTCGGTCTGAAATTACCCATATAACCTTACAGACCACTTTACGTTCTAGTCTAGAGTGAGTCGCACGTTTAGAAGGTGCTATCTCAACTTTAATCCCATCCATATGTTATGTGACTCTGGAGCAAAGCTAGACATGCAGTGGTAGTTAACGTTTAGAAGGTGTTATCTCAAGTTTAATCCCATCCATATGTTATGCTACTACAGAACAAAGCTAGACTGTAATAGTTACACGTTTAGAAGGTGTTATCTCAAGTTGTATTCTCGTATACTATGCTACTAGAGTAGAGCTTAGATGCAACGTTTTCGACGAGCTCTCGAACACGCCTCTGTTAGACTTGACCTCCATTGGCTAAAAAAAAAGACTCTACCTCTGCTGGACTTGTACCATACGTGCCCAACTATCCGGCTTGTGTCGATGGAGCCTAGGCAAGGAATGGTGAGGAGTACCGTCACTAAAGACCAGGAGATGTGAGAGTGGGGTGGAGACACAATGGCGTATGGTGAGAGAGAAGAAGGGGAATTATGAGAGGCTTCACATAAAGAGAAATAGAGGAGCCGAGTTGCTCGTGACGGATCTTTATGGGGCTAGGAATTAAAAAAGTTAACAAATCATGGGAAAAGTTCACTTTTCTCCTCTAAACTATTCTCTAGGCTCACTTCCCTCTCAAACTGTTATCGTGCTCATTTAACCCCCGAACTATTTGAATTGGCATGACTTTACCCCTGACCGATTTCTGGAAGGACAAAATTGCATCTAAAAGTTTTAGAAAAATCATACATGTACTCTATAGGGTGAATTATATACATGTAACTTTTGGTCAAAAAATATGACCATTTGCAACCTATGTAAATTTGCTACTATGCAAATTTATATTTTTTACATGGTCATAAATTGTCATACTTTTTAACTAAAATTTACATGTGTATATTTGACCCCACAACCTACGTGTATGAATTTTTTTCAGATTTTTCAAAACTTTTAGATGCTATGTTGTCCTTCTAGAAACCAGTGAGGGGTAAAGTGCTCCCAATTCAGATAGTTTAGCGGGTTAAGTGAGTCCAAAACTAGTTTAAGAGAGAAAATGAACCTAACCAGTACTTTAGGAGAGGAAAGTGATTTTTTTCCTGTAAATCATTCGTCATGCTCGTCTCTCTATTCTTGGTATAGGTGCTAGCTTGGGTTGAAATTCCTAATGTGATGTACACTATAAACACAACTAAAAAAAGATTCTTGTACAATAGTGATACATCTATAACAATACATTTTACTTGTTCATACACTGCATATTATTAACATAAATATCTATTATATCTATTTATGAATAATTATTTATCACTTTGCTCAATTACCACTATTCTCATGTACAATGTACATCATATCACTTAAATCATTATTACTATTCTATATTTGATTTCTTATAAATCGATGATGGTTTAAAATCCTAATGGATATGTCACAATTGGAGCCAAATACGTTTTGAATTGGATGGTTTTTGAAAGTGCATCCAGGCCCATAAGTAGATTTTGGTATTGACGAGCAATTAAGGGACTAATGCGATTGTTAAGTGTGAAAACAGATTTTAGTCCCATGAGCGAAGGTTGTTGAGTGTCGGTGACCCCCCAAAAGGGAAAAGAAGAAAAGAGTGGCTTCCCGAAGGTTATTTTATATTTCTCTATTGCTTTGGTGATCTTGGCGATATCACTTTTGAGTCTATAGGGAAGCCGCACTATTAAGAGGAGACGAGGTTGGCGAAGATACTTGCTCAGTGCCTACCCTATTTATCTTGCCACCAAAAAGCCCCAAATGACCTGAGCCGAACGCCAAATCCTAGGGAAGTTTCCTAAGTTGACTTGCATGTTCTGACAGGGCCGGACTGTCCGAGGCTGACAGCCCAGACAATCCGGATGTGTATTGCTTATGACCCGGTTTGCCCCAGTAGTCAGCCCGTCCAGGCGTGTGTCCGACCACCGCTCGGGGTCGCTTGGTCTCTGGGTCGGACGGTCGAGGGTGAAGCCCAGACCGTCCGGGGCCTGACAGATGAGCTGGGTCGGGCTGGGGGTGATTCCCCAGCACCGGATCATCCGGTTCACTGTCCGGCAAGCGCCCAGGGTCACTCAGTATCCTTCCCGGACCGTCCGGGGCCGAAGGACTGGGCCGTCCGGGAACCTGTGTGCCTGAGGCATTTTGAACGCGGTTGACTCCCATTTCCAGGGTCACCCGGATCGTTCGGGGCTGATTTCCCGAACCGTCCGGATGTGTATCTGTCGCAGAAAATGGCCAATTTTGGAACTAGCTATATATACCCCTTTTCCCCCACAGGTTGGGGTAACCCCTTGAGCATTCTTTCAGATCTAAAGAGCTGAGCTATTCCCCACTCTCCCAAGCCTTCCTTTGGTTGGTTCTTTGTGATTGGGAGAGAAATTTGAGAGAGGTTTTGAGAGGGAAGCTAACCCTAAGTGAGATCCAAGCTTTCCCCCTCCCTTGACCAATTCAATTTGAGCATTTGAGCAACTTTCCAAGCCTCCCTCGATCTTGTTACTCTTGGAGGTTGGAGACTCCTAGGTGGTTGGAGTCACCGGTGAGGATCCAAGTTTGTGGATTTTCCTGGGATTTATGAAGGTTGGAGGTCACCTCAAGGCCTACCACTAGTGGATTGAGCTCAAGCATTGTTTGTCGAGGCACAAGGAGAAGAAGGCGATACTTTGTGTCGTTGGGGGTACTTTGTGTTCCCCACGCCTCTCCAACGGAGATTAGCTTTCCTCTGAGGAAGTGAACTTCGGGGTACATCTTCGACTCCGTGCTCACTTTGGTTATTTCTATCCTTGCTCATTTACTTGTGCTTATAGTATCTTAGCTAGCTTGATTGCTCACATATAGAGTGTATCACTTAGTTGCATTTCTAGAGACCTTATTTATCCGTATTCCCTAAAATCAACTAAGAAAAGATTAAAATTTGTAATCGCCTATTCACCACCCCTCTAGTTGACATCTTTGATCCTTCAATTAGTATAAGAGCGTGGGACTCTTTGTTAAGGGCTTTACCGCCTAAAGAGTAAAGATGACGACCTATAGTGAGTGGAAGTAAACCAAATGATGGCCAAGCTTCGTGAGGAGCTCACGGCCACAATGAAAAAGGAGTTAGCCGATGCTATTAAAGCCATCTCTACCGAGGGTTCTAAATCCTCAAATGACGAGATTGATAAAGCCTCGGCAGAGCACACTAACACCGGTAATCCAAGTGGATTCAACGCGGTGCCTTATTCCGATCCCTCCCAACCTATACCTCATGTGCATGTTCACAACCCCGGCCCCGCACCTATTTTAGATGGCACTCAATATCCCCATTGGAAAGTTTCTATGGAATCTCATCTTCGCAATGCCTCGAATCAATTGTGGAATATTGTGGCGCGTGGATTCAAACCTTCGAACGTCGACAACCTCACTTTAGATGAAGAGAGGGATGCACAATTAAATGCCACCGCTCTCAACATGCTTCAAAAAGCACTGACACCCGAGCTCTTCAACTCCATCATCTTATGCAATACCGCCAAGGAAGTATGGGATGAGCTCGAGATCATGCATAAGGGCAACACAAGCATCTGAAAATCAAATTATGAGATGGTCAAGAATGAAGCGAACTTGTTTGTGATGGAGGAAAATGACACACCCAAACTCTATTTCGAAGACTCAACTCCATTGTGGTGTTTTTGAAAGGTCATGGGTGTTCATGGGCTGATGATGCTTACATCGTGAGCAAGCTCCTTGGGGCTATCATTCCTTACCAACCATCAATGGTCTTCAACATTCAACAAAGGATGGATTACCTCAACTTCACTCCCAATGATGTTCTCTCACTCTTTGTCACTCATGAGAACATGGTCAAGACCGCCGAGAAGACTCTTGCTATTGCACGTGGGTCTAAGAAGACCAACCTAGCTTTGAAGGTTAAGCAAGTTCAAGCACAAGATTCTAGTGAAGAAGAAGAGACAAGCCATGAGAGTCCATCGCCCAATGACTTTGAAGAAGAAATGGCTCTCTTCGTTAGAAAGTACAAGGGCACTATGGGCAAGAAAGGAAGCAAGTTCTCTAAGGGCAAGTCAAGCATGCCTAAGAGACTTTGCTACAATTGTGATAGTCCGAACCATTTCATTGCGGATTGTCCAAAGGAGAAGCGGGATAAGAAAGAAGGCAAGGACAAGGAGGAGAAGACGTATAAGAAGAAGCCCTTCTTCAAGGATGGGAAACCATACAAGAAGAGAGAAGCAAAGGCCTTCATTGGTCAAGAGTACACCTCTGACAACTCTGATGCCGAAGAAGAAGGAGAGGATGTGGACGTTGCTGGGACAGCCGTTGTTTCTCCCTCAAGTCCACCTCACTCTTCAAATTTGACTACTCCAACGAAATCAAGACCAACCATAGATGCCTCATGGCTAGAGAGTTAAAGGTACTTCCTTCATCCAATCCTCCATTCTTTATACTTCTATCTCCTGTGTCCCCAAACATATTGTGTGATGTTAATGTGGAAGGAGATAGTGATAATGATGATGAGGAGGATGATATTGAAACCATAAAATTCATGACGTCTCTTCGTGGTGAGGCGCTTGATAGATTTCGCTTTCTCATGGAATCCCTTGTGAAACATAATGAGTATATTGATAGAGCGGAAACCCTTATCATTAAGGAAAATGAGAGTGTAAAACTCCTCGAGCATAAACTCCACGAAGAGCAAGCTAAAAATGAGGCTCTTGAAATGGATCTCTCCAAAACTAAAAATACTCTTGAGAGAGCTCTAGTGGTGGCTAATGGCTTCAAGGCTTCCAAAGAAGTGATTGAAGTTGCTCATGCTAAACTCACTAAGGATTTTGAGCACCTTGACTATGGCTACAAGCTAGTCAAGGGTATCAAACTTACGAGTCACATGAGGAACTTCAAGCTACTCACAAGAAACTCCTAGCCACCCCTAGCACTCCTACTATTATTGATGTTGATGATTGTGTTACTAACTCTTCACTTGATAAAGCATCAATCATTGAGGAGAACAAGAAGTTGAAAGCTCAACTTGAGAGAGGTTTGGTTTCATGCATTCAAGGTGAGAACACTCTCAAAGAGCTAATGAGCAAGCAAATGGAAAGAGTTCCTAGAGAAGGACTTTGGTTTACCCCTAGGTTCAATGACAAGGGCAAAGCTTGGCTCCCACATCATTATCAAAGACCAAATTTGTGCATGGAGGGCACAAGGGAAATGTTGGTGATAACATTGTGAATGGTAAAGCTACTAGGAGCTATGCCACTCACAATGATATTGTAGGCACCTTTGACCTATCCTATGTGCAATGTAAGGGCAAGGATGGACATTTATTTACTAAATTTGTGTGTGCTAAAATTCGTAATGTTGCTAAGCTTAAGTCTATTGGGGTTCCTAAGACCCTTGTTACTAACACCAAAGGACCCATTTACAAATGGGTACCCAAAGTCAAGGCATAATTCTCTTTGTAGGACTATTCCTCCGGTGGCAATGCATGGGTGATCGATAGCGGTTGCACAAATCATATGACCGGAGAGAAAGGGATATTTGAGCAGTTCGTGGAAGACATATCCTCTACTTCAAACATCGTCTTTGGTGACAACAACAAGGGAAAGGTACTTGGGTTGGGCAAAGTGGCAATCACTAATGATTTATCCATTGAGAATGTCATGCTTGTCCAATCCCTCAATTACAATTTACTTTCCATTTGGCAATTGTGCAGTGTAGGTTATGATTGCTTATTTTCTTTAACTAAAGTGACGATCTTTAGAAGAGATAGTCTCAAAGTGGTTTTGTTGGACATGTGGAAGGCAAGCTTTATGTTATTGACTTCTCGAAAGAGAACAGTAGGCTTGAAGCATATCTAATGGCCAAGGCCAACGTGGGGTGGCTATGGCATCGTAGATTAGCCCATGTTGGTATGAGAAATTTGAAAAATCTTCTAAAGGGCGAGCACATTGTTGGACTAACCGATATTACCTTTGACAAAGATAGGGCTTGTAGCTCATGTATTGCTGGAAAGATTGTTGGAAAGAAGCATCCTACCAAGAGCATTATCACAACTTCGAGGCCTTTGGAGTTCTTTCATATGGATCTCTTTGGACCTCCATCCTATGATAGCATTGGTGGAAGTAAGTATGGTTTCGTCATTGTCGATGATTTTTCTAGATTCACTTGGGTGTATTTTCTTCGATCCAAGGATGAACCTCAAGAATCCTTTAGGTCATTTGCCAAGCAAGCTCAATGGCAACTTGATGAGAAGATCTTGGCACTTAGAAGCGACAATAGAACCGAGTTCAAGAACACCAAGATTGATGAATATTTGGATGAAGAGGGGATCAAGCATGAGCTATCTACTCCATATACCCCTCAACAAAATGGTGTCGCGAAAAGAAAGTACCAGACTTTTGTGGAGATGGCTAGGACAATGTTGGATGAGTACAAATCTCCATACAACTTTTGGGCCGAAGCCATCAACACTGCGTGTCATGCATCCAACTGGCTATTCCTTTGTAAGATCTTGAACAAGACACCGTACGAGCTACTCACTGGAAAGAAGCCCAACGTCAAATACTTTCGAGTATTCGGTTGTAAGTGCTTCATGCTCAATAAGAGAGATAGATTAGCTAAGTTTGCATCTAAATCTATAGAGGGCATATTTGTTGGTTATGGATCAAACTCTCACTCATATAGAGTCTACAACAAATCCTCCGGATGCATTGAAGAATCTAGTGATGTGGAGTTTGATGAAAATAATGGCTCTCAATTAGAGCAAGTTGATTCAAGTGTGCTAGGTGATGAAGATCCTTCTCAAGCTATCAAGACTAAGGAAAAGGATGGAAAAGAATGAAGTTTGAAGCAAGTTGAGCCATCCACCTCGACATAAGATCAACTCGATGACCAAGATCAACTTCAAACACAAGAACAACCTCAAGATCATCAACCAAGTGAGCAAGATCAAGATCAAGCTCAAGATGGAGCTCAAGCTTCAAATGAAGACAATCAAGCTCCACGTCAACAACGGATCCCATGCAATATGAATGGACTTAAAGTTGACAACATTCTAGAAAGCATATCTAAAGGGGTAACCACTCGTAGACATTTAGCAAACTTTTGTGAACATCACTTGTTTGTCTCCTCTCTTGAGCCCCTTAAGGTAGAAGAAGCAATGGAAGATCCAGAGTGGGTGTTGGCTATGCAAGAAAAACTCAATAACTTCACCTGCTACAAAGTGTGGTCTCTAGTGAAGAGACCAAAAGACAAGAACCACAATGTCATCGGGACAAAGTGGATATTCAAGAACAAGCAAGATGAAGATAGCCAAGTTATAAGGAACAACACAAGGTTGGTGGCACAAGGCTTCACCCAAGTCGAAGGTTTGGATTTCGGTGAAACCTATGCCCCCGTTGCTAGATTAGAGGCCATTCACATCTTACTTGCATATGCTAATCATCACAACTTCAAGTTATATCAAACAGATGTTAAAAGTGCATTTCTTAATGGACCAATTAATGAGTTGGTATACGTTGCACAACCATCGGGTTTCAAGGACCCTAATCACATCAACCATGTCTATAAACTCCATAAGGCACTCTATGGACTACAGCAAGCTCCGCGAGCTTGGTATGAGTGCCTTAGGGATTTTCTAGTCTTGAATAATTTCGTGATTGGAAAAATCGACACCACTCGCTTCACAAAGAGGGTTAAAGGTGACTTATTCGTATGCCAAATATATGTTGATGACATTATCTTTGGTTCCACTAACAAATCTTTTAGCAAAGAATTTGGTGAACTAATGGCTAGCAAGTTTGAGATGTCGATGATGGGATATTTAAAGTTCTTTCTCGGATTTCAAGTCAAGCAACTCAAGGAAGGAACATTCATCTCCCAAACCAAGTAGACCACCAACATCATCAAGAAGTTTGAGATGGACAAGGCCAAGGGGTGCAAGACACCAATGCCTACCAATGGGCACCTCGACCTCAACCAAGAAGGCATAGCGGTAGACCAAAAGGTATATCGCTCCATGATTGGATCCTTACTTTACCTTTGTGTATCTAGGCCGGACACTATGTTGAGTGTGTGTATGTGTAAGATTTCAAGCCACTCCAAAAGAGTGCCACTTGGTCGCGGTTAAGAGAATCATTCGATATCTTGTTCATACCCCAAACTTAGGGCTTTGGTATCCTAAGGGTTCAACCTTCGATCTTGTTGGTTTTTCAGATTCGGATTATGCTGGTGATAAGGTTGATAGAAAGTTCACTTCTGGAACATGCCAACTCTTTCGTAGATCATTAGTTAGTTGGACATCCAAGAAACAAAACTTTGTTTCCCTATCCACCGCCGAAGCCGAATATATCACCGCCGGTAGTTGTTGTGCTCAATTGTTGTGGATGAGGCAAACATTGAAAGATTATGGTATCGCTGTTGGAAAAGTGCCTCTTTCATGTGATAACGAAAGCGCAATCAAGATAGCCAACAACCTCGTCCAACACTCCCGAACCAAACACATAGATATCCGTCATCACTTCATTAGGGATCATGTTGCTCGAGATGAAATAGAAATATCTCATGTGAGGATGGATAAACAATTAGCTAATATCTTCACCAAGCCATTAGATGAAGCTAGGTTTTGTGAGTTAAGGAATGAGCTTAATATCATTGATTCTCGAAACTTGGTTTGACTTATTGCATACGCACATGTGCTTTACATTGTATCTTGTGATCTAGGTGTGTGCATGGAATTAGGGACAGTGTAGCTCAAGTCATAGATCCCTAAAAGATGCAAATGTTGAAAAACTTGTATATGGTCGCTTTTATTGTGACTATTGTGCTTAAATATGAGTTTTGATTATCGGACCCAATTTTCTCATTGAAACACGAGGTCCAAGTCATACATACTCAAACAAGGTGGGCAAGGCCACCACATTCCTCAAGTGAGAAATTTGGGATTTATTTGGATTTAGTTGATCTATAGGCTTTATGTCAATTATATGCTAATATTGGTCAATTCACTCAAAAATGGTTTTACTTGTTGCATCTTGCAATTTGAGTGTGTATGTACCTATCTACATCCTTAAGATAGTGTCTATCCTAAGCCAAGTTCTCATCTCAAAGCCAATTCATTTCTATACATACATCTTTTGAAAATCTGACAAAATTACAGGGCCAGAACGTCCGGGCCCTCCAGGTCGGATCGTCTGGGGAAGCCTTTTAGCAAAATCTTCAAATCTAGCATTGTTCTAGGGGCCGGACCATCCGGGCCTTACTGGCCGGACCGTCCGGGTGGCTGTTTTCTGCCCGAGCTAAAGGGGCACCGGGGGGGGGGAGGTAGAATCTCAGATCTAACTCATTTCCCCTCGCCTCAAACCCTAGCCACCGCCACAACCCCTGCCGGACGCTTCGGAGCTCCTCTTTCCGCCCCTGGACACTCCGACTACTCCCACCTCCTCGAGCCTTCTCTTTCCCATCGATTCTCCATCAATTGGGTTGCGGAACTCGCCTTTTTGAGTAGTCTCCCCGCTGTCACCGGACTTCTACCCACCGGGACGCCATAGGCCATCTTCTCCAAGTTAGGGAAGTATGGCGAGGATGAAGCAAACTTCCCGTGCCGCGAGTAGAGTGGGTTCTTCTCGTGGTTAACCTCTTGTTCCTCGTGCTTCGATTTTAACTCCGTTTGAGTCTTGGAGCAATTTTCCGTAAAATTTCAAGTCTCCAAGGACATGTAGCACCTAGGGTCTCTATTCCACTCAAAAACTTTCATTTGATTTGAGCGCATTGCTCTCAATCTCAGATTCCCGAGCGACGTGCTCGTCCCTGGGCCCAACTGGACCGTCCGGGAGATTGGCAGCAATTCCCTCGATCTTTTACAAATCTCTTTGGTTTCCTTCGTGTATGTATGTACATACCTATGCCACATTCTTACCCTCTGTTCACAGGAGATCGCTTTGGTAGTGATGAAAGTTTGGACCGTCAATTTGTAATGGAAGAAAGAAGAAAGAAAACGGGGCTAGCTAACACTATTGAAGGAGATGTTGATGAGCATGAGTATGAGGAAGAGATTGTGGAAGAACTTGTGCCTCAAAGAGAGAGGAGAGCCTCAACAAGGGCAAAGATCACCAAGAAAAGTGCAACTAAGCTAAAGGGAGAAGACTCTACCTCCCCTCACTGGTCATGTCTTTGTCATCAAACGTCCGGTTAGGGGTGGTAGAAGGGATGTGGTTGATTACCGTGCTAAGTCCAAGATGACATATCAAAATCTGAGGTTCTTGTCAAACCAATACACCATGCCAAGGGATGCCACCGATCCAAGATTCCACTCACGTGTGCAACAAGACATTTATGAGAGCGTGCTCATGAAGAATAGAACCAAGGTAGTTCCTAAAAGAACCATCAACCTCTATTTCATTCGTGCTCACCCGAAGCATTTTGAGGGTGTCTTGGGAAATCTAGAGAGGAAGAACCTCATGTATATCATGGAGTTCAAGAATGATTGGAATGACGAGATAATAATGCAGTTCTATGCCACTTGCTTCTTTGACCAAGACGATGCTAGAACCATCTTGTGGATGACGGATAGGACTTGTTACCATGCAACCTTCAATGAGTTTGCAAATTATATGGGGTTGCCTAGTGATGAGGACACAACTTCTTTTAGAATTCACCATGATGAAGTCTTCAAGACCAATAAGCTTAACAATCTCTATCCCAGAGTGTGTGTGGGCACTCATGTTGGCAAGACCTCCGTCATGAGGACAAAGTATGCCATGCTCAACAAAATCTTTAGAAAGACTCTCACTCCTAAGATTGGTGATTCTGGATCTGTGAGGAATTATGCTGTTAACCTTCTATGGCACATGCAATATGATTCCCCAATACATGTCATGAACTTCATATTCAATGAGATTAGACTTGCTATGGTTTAGCAACAAGGATCCTTACCTTTTGCACCGTTCATCCAAAGGCTCATTGATGGAGTGGTTCCTATGGAGATTGCCAAGGGGGAGATTGAAAGTGCATTTAGGCCCCTAAGTGGATTTTGGTATTGATGACGAGCAATTAAGGGACTAATGTGATTGTTAAGTGTGAAAACAGATTTTAGTCCCATGAGTGAAGGTTGCCGAGCATCGGTGACCCCCCAAAAGGGAAAAAGCAGAAAAGAGTGGCTTCCCGAAGGTTATTTTATATTTTTCTATTGCTTTGGTGATCTTGTCGATATCACTTTTGAGTCTATAGGGAAGCCACACTATTAAGAGGGGACGTGGTTGGCGAAGATACTTGCTCAGTGCCTACCCTATTTATCTTGCCACCAAAAAGCCCCAAATGACCTAAGCCGAACGCCAAATCCTAGGGAAGTTTCCTAAGTTGACTTGCATGTTCTGACAGGGCCAGACCGTCCGGGGCTGACAGCCTGGACAATCCAGATGTGTATCGCTTATGACCCGGTCTGCCCCAGCAGCCGGACCGTCCGGGCGTGTGTCCGACCACTGACCGGGGTCGCTCGGTCTTTGGGCCTGGCAGATGAGCTGGGTCGGGCTGGGGGTGATCCCCCAGCACTGGATCATCCGGCTCACTGTCCGGCAAGCGCCTGGGGTCGCTCGGTATCCTTCCCAGACTGTCCGGGGCCGGAGGACCGGACCGTCCAGGAACTTGTGTGCCTGAGGCATTTTGAACGCGGTTGACTCCCATTTCCAGGGTCACCCGGATCGTCCGGGGCTGATTTCCCGAACCGTTCAGATGTGTATCTGTCACAGAAAATAGCTAGTTTTGGAACTAGCTTTATATACCCCTTTTCTCCCATGGTTTGGGGTAACTCCTTGAGCATTCTTTCAGATCTAAAGAGCTGAGCTATTCCCCACTCTCCCAAGCCTTCCTTTGGTTGATTCTTTGTGATTGGGAGAGAGATTTGAGAGAGGTTTTGAGAGGGAAGCTAACCCTAAGTGAGATCGAAGCTTTCCCCCTCCCTTGACCAATTCAATTTGAGCATTTGAGCAAGTTTTCCAAGCCTCCCTCGATCTTGTTACTCTTGGAGGTTGGAGACTCCTAGGCGGTTGGAGTCACCGGTGAGGATCCAAGTTTGTGGATTTCCCCAGGGTTTGTGAAGGTTGGAGGTCACCTCAAGGCCTACCACTAGTGGATTGAGCTCGGGCTTTGTTTGCCGAGGCACAAGGAGAAGAAGGCGAGACTTTGTGTCATTGTTCCCCACGCCTCTCCAACGGAGATTAGCTTTCCTTCGAGGAAATGAACTTCGGGATACATCTTCGACTCCATGCTCACTTTAGTTATTTCTATCCTTGCTCATTTACTTGTGCTTATAGTATCTTAGCTAGCTTGATTGCTCACATATAGGGTGTATCACTTAGTTGCATTTCTAGAGACCTTATTTATCCGCATTCCCTAGAATCAACTAAAAAAAGATTAAAATTTGTAGTCGCCTATTCACCCCCCTTTAGTCGACATCTTTGATCCTTCATGTTCATAAACATCATAAAGACTCAAGAAAATCATCTACTATAGCAAGTGGTCAAGACAAGGAAGAAGGAGGAGGGCCGCCTCCCCTACGCTGGTGCCGCTGCCTCCACCATCACTATCACTTCCTTCCTCTCTCTTTTTCCCTTGTATCTGCTCCTATTTTTTGCACTTAAGAACATGAAGATGGATTCAATATATTATTTCCTTATGATTTATCGTTTAGTACCATCGACACATGAGTAATTAATTTTTGTATGGCTTCGATAATCTAGTGTGGTATTGGCTTGCACATATGTATTTGGTCAATACTTTGCGCTAGTGCATGAGCATGCACGTATGTTAGGGGAACACATAGAGTTTGCACAATTGATATGTTACTTTATAAAGTTGATAGGGTGACAACAACTTGAACTTGAAATCATGGATCATTGATGCGGAGGAATAGCGGGGACTCATCTACTTAGTGCTATGGTTAGAGAAATCTTAATCATTCTCAACTTGGTTGGCTATCGGTTAGGAGTATCGTCATAAGAAATGTGAGAATTGTGGTTGCAAAGCACATCAAGTTTTGGCATCGCCCTCATGTTAGCAAATCTTTGTCTTCAGTTATAAGGTCGCAACAAGACTGCGAGTACACTCCAATCAACAAAGAATAGTGGTGTGAGCTAGAAAACGGGTGAACAACCTCCACAAAACATCAAGAAAAGAAGAACGAAATGGAAGAGCTAAAAAAATCCAAGGACATGATCAATCATATGTTTCACCGGACAAGTATGTATTGATGAGAGTGTTGAGAAACATACAATGCATACTTGAGAAGCTTCTATAAATATTGGGAAAATTACAAGACACTAGATATTTGCCATGGAGGTTCTAGAAGAAACTATTTGCCATGCTTCATAGCAAATGTAGGCTGTGTTTGTTTGGGCTGCAGCTTTCTGATAAGCAGCTGGAGCTGGTCCATCCTGAGAAGCAGCTAGTAGAAGCAACTAGTGGAGAAGTAGCTGAGCCATTTGGGAAGGTTGCTTTTGGGTGTGTTTGACAGCTAGAGCTATTGGCTAAAATTCTGAAATGTCTGAAATACCCCTGGTTACTGAGAATGATGTCTAAGTGTTGAGTAAGCCTGATTTAGTACTATATGATGTGATTTCTACAGAAATGATATGTTTACGAGCTAATTCAACATTGCAATACATGATTAAGGTCCAATTTAGTCTAAAATATAATGCAACAGTGCAACCCAAAAGATAATCATGTCTACTTTTACAAGGTACATATCCTCTTGCCGCCATCAAAGCACAAGCAATAATTTCATGAGTGGTGGTCATGTCTACATCATCACTGTCGACGTCTAAACGTCGGCGTCAGTGGACCGGAAGGACCCCCTTTGGGATTCGGCCGGGGAAGCGCGTGTCACAGAGCTACGCCGGAGCTAGAGCTTGGCAGGATGGGAGACTAGAAATCACACGATGATTTATCCAGGTTCAGGCCACCTTTTAGGTGTAAAACCCTACGTCCTGCTTTAAGTGTATTTGAGAATATGTGAAGAGATTACACTAGCAGCACAGGTGCTCCAGTTCTTCTTCTTCTAGGGTTCGGATGTTTAGAGTTGTCTAATGGAGGAGTTGTCTGATGGAGGAGTCATCTGATCCCTCTTCCTCATGGCCACAGTTCTCCCCTTATATATCCGAGGGTCACCACAATGGCCGAAAGGTAATAACATTACAACCATGCTTGTTGCTGAATCATAGGGCGTGGGCATGCCATGCCGGTGGTTGATATTCGTTGTAGCGGAAAAGCACCTGTCACGCCGTGGTTGGAAATCGGGTCATCATGATGTGGTGGTGTCAGGAGATGAAGACTTCCTGGGACGTCTCCTGACACGGGCTATGCTGCAACTACCCGGGTCCCACGGACCAGGTGCAGAGGGCATGCGTATGGGCGCGCGGCAGCGCGCCCTCAAAGTCAAAAACAGTGCTTGGGGTGAGCCCCCGAGCATCTCCTCTTAACTCCCACGTCCTTGGCGACGTGGCGTCAAGTTGGGCCTCTGCCAGTGGTTTAGGGGACCCTGGGCCTCGTAACGCCGACAGTCACCTCCTAAAGCATTGCCACCATTGCTCCCAGATGTTGGCACGACATGCCCCGGAGGAATGTAGTTCTTGTCATGACCACTCCTATAGAAGTGTAGGTCGAACAACTGACTATTCCTAATGTAGTTATGGAGCGCCATACATGTGACAATAATCGGTGTTTGCTTCTCCATTGGGTAACTTGGCACACCGCATAAGATGCATCATTTCTGCTTCAAAACGTACGTTCGATGACATTGCGAATAGATGAATGAGCATGATTAAATATTTTCTATTTCCTAGTAGGCTCTCGACCTTGTCGAAACTCCGGTAGATGGTACTTCTGGCCTCTATATGGTGCTAGATATCCAATTTGATTGGGATAACCTGAATTAACTAGATAGTGTTTTCCTAAATAATACATGTGTTAGTAAAAGAGAATGGAAATAGTAACATAAATTGGTTTTAGCAAGTAAATGATATGCCTGCAAGAGGATGATGAAACCTCTGTGCATACTTATCCAATGTGTCCTTAAATATTCTGGTGTCATGTACTGATCCTAGCCATCCAGCGACTATGGAGGTGAATCTCATGTCAAAATCGCAAACAACCATAACATTATGTGTTGGATATCCGTGGCGATCGACATGGTTAGCCATCTCAACACATGGCACAACAACTGGTACATGCGTCCCATCAATTGCACTTATGCAATTGTTGAAATGAGGCAAAAATCTAGAGTCATGTAGTCTCTCGTGCACAGTGCTAAAATGTGGATCAACAGGTATAATGATATCCCTAGCTAAGTCATTCAGACATTGCAATACCTCCTCAAACTTCCTGCTGATTGTCTCTGTAGATCTCTTGAGGTGATTATGTACTTGACTTACAGATTGAGGGCTACCAACTATCCACAAAAACATCCCAAGGGTCTCTTCTGAACACATGTCCCTTATTCCCTTCAACCCATAGTTTTCTACCAAAGTATCATGCAATGCATCAAAACAAGGTCTATGCATTATGAACATTTTGTAGCAATCTTTTGAATCACCCAAAATTTCAAAGACCCACTGTTGTCCGGTAAGTAATGGTTTCTTCCTTGCCTTCTTCATTAGGTATTTTTCACCATAGTTAATAGCAACAAACGCGGTATACATGTCCCGTTGCAACCTACACCTCCTTGAATTGCCCACTGTTGAGCTTGACCCAACATCACTTTCAACATTACTCTCACTTGTTGTACTCATCTAAAAGAATGACAACATGGAGTAAGTGACAGACAACACATTCATATATACTTGAAGTATGAGAAATCAATAAGTATGAACAGAGCACCATATGACAAAAATGAACAACACATGCATATAATAGAGATCATGCTAACATTGAAATAATTGAAATGTTACACGACCATAGTTCTCAAGGTTGATCGAATTATTAAGGTCCAACACATGCATAGGTTCAAATATTAAGGTACAACACATAGGAAAATGATACTCATAAATAAGCTCTAGTTTCTACACCTATCCTCGTACTGCTTCTTAAGCCAATTCAGTCTTCAGTCACTTGTCTTCATAGCATAAAAAAGCAACGGTTCTCAAGTTTACCAAATAATTTAGTTGCAATGTAATACTCATCACTCTCCTGAGGTGCTCCACATTGCACAACTTGTTCCATTATAGCTTCAATGTCATTACTCATGGTGACATTACTAGTAGATGTCACAGAGCGATCTTCACTAATGCAATGGTCAACCCATTGCTTGAAGTCTCGTTGCATATGATTCTTCTTGATCTTCTTTGGACTTGCGCTAGGTGTAGTTGCTCTTTGTAGTTACCTCACAATTCTAGCAGCCCCACACTTTGTAGTTGCTCTTGAACCCATTGTGCTAGGTGTACGAGCAACCTCTTCGTCATCATCAATATCAAGCAAATCTTCAGGCACACTTTGAACTTCCACACCAGGCATCACCGAAGATGTCCCATCAACATGAGCTTTCTCAAACATTGCCTCTAGCAACTCCAAGTTCTCCGGGGGCTCTTTGCAAAAGGTCTCAACAAGCTTGTTGACTTGTAAACAACCAAGTTATGAGTACTAAGCATGGATTGATGGTGTGAAAAAACAAGTGTTCAAAATATACCTTTATCATTTCAGCCCACTGAGCCTCATCTTCTGTTACAGTTCTCTTCTCAGGATCCTAACCAAGTTCAGTTGCTTTGCCATTGTAGTAAATCCATGCTCCATACAAAGACTTCATTGCGTCCCATTTATTCTTGAATTATTTTTTCGTATAGCTTTTACCGGTCCTAATAAAAAACTCTCTCCCTAGGTTCTTGTATCCTTCTACACTCAAGAAAGCGGTAGGCCTATTTCCAGCCTTTGTTTCATCTGCACATATTTCACAAAATACTCTCACCGAAAGTGCATCCCGATTGGCCTTAGGTGTCTTATCCTGATCCATCTATATATGGTGCATGAACTACGTTAACTCAACAACAATTTTTCCAACATTAACAGAGCAATTTCATTTTACAACATTCCATAGCTGCCATATACTTCAAAACATTAATACAAAACATTCGTGTATACATGTTTAGGAGCCCATCTCGCTTTTCCCGTTGGTGGAAAAAAGCTTGAGGTGAGAGGCTTCCCGAGCTTCTCATATCATTGATTTGAAGTTTACCCTCAAAGTTGCACAGTCATTTATGGCGGATTGCCAACGCGTACCTCCTCAATTCCCTCGAACACACTCGCTTTTCCCCTCGTCCCTATTGTTCCCCTCTGCTGCGGCCACTCTCCCGACGCCTCCACCCAGCCTCCCGAAGCCGGCCGCCTGCCCTGGCCGTCGACCGAGCCTGCGCTTGGCCGCCGCCCGTCTCCCCTAGCCGCCGCCTGCCCGTCTCCTCCACCCTGACACTGCTGCCACTTTCCCCCTTGCCCGCTCTCTCCCCCATGGTCGTGAGGACGCCGCCGTCGAGCAGCAGCCATCGTTGCGCTGCGCCATCACCGAGCGGCCACGCCCTACCAGTCTTCCCCTCCCCCGTTGTTCCCCCGTGGAGCTCCTCTGCCCGCCGCCCGCCCATCTCCTTTGCCCCGACGCCGCCGCCACTCTCCCCGTCCCCTGACCTCTCCCCCGTCGTCTGGCACCGCTCCTCCACCCAAGGTGCTCCTCTAGCGCTCAGCCGAGCAGAAGCCACCACCGGGGCCACGCCATCGCCGATCGGTCGCGGCCCGCCCGTCTCCCCCTCCCTCGCTGTTCCCCCGTGGAGCTCCTCTGCCACTCCCCTGGCCGCCGCCCGCTCGTCTCCTCCGCCCCGACGCCGCTGCCACTATCCCCGTTGCCTGCCCTCTCCCCCGCTGTCTGGCCGAGCAGCCTCTAGCGCTGAGCCGAGCACCAAGCAGGCTCCAGATTGTGGTATGGTTCTTGGGCATGAAATAATTAGTTCTTGATTAAAATTGTTGTGAACTCATAGCACGATCTAAATGTAGAAGACAAGAGTTCTTATTCTAATTCTTACTTTGTCCCATGAAATTTAGATGTTTTTATATCAAACTATAGTGTTGATTTGCATATAACTAGGGTTATAGCAAAGTGGATTTACCATCAATCTGACATGCTGACCAAACTATGTTATTTATGTAACTGAAGTGACATCTATTTTAGTCTGCAAAGCTAGTCCTATTTTCCTTCCATGCAAGTAATTAGAATAACTTTGAGTAAAGAAAAAGTTAGTCCTAGATCCTTGTTTCAAGACACACACATATTACAAAGCCATTTTGGATGTATACACCTATTCTAGTGGAAGAAAGAGGGGGAAGAAAGGTGAATCCCTTGCTTTGTTTCATGCCCAAGGAGCCATCTGTTTGCATAAATTTATTTTTATGCAATTTTAACATTCATGTTGTGCATATCATAGATGGAAAAAGGAAAATCCGGCAAAGCTACTTGGGATGTTGTTGCCCATAGAGTTTTTCTTGATGTGTGTATCGAAGAAGTGCATGCAAATAACTGTCCCACCAGATGTTTGAACCCACTTGGGTTTGCCAATTTGATAAGCAAGTTCAACGATCGCACAAAGCAATTCAAAAATAGGTGGGAGTCACTTAAAAAGGACTACAATATATGGAAGTCATTAAATCAACATGCATCCGGTCTAGGAAGAGATCCTATCACAAAGACCATTGCAGCTAGCGATGACTGGTGGGAAAATGAGATAAATGTATTGCCGCTTTCATATTATTTCCATGAATTCTTTTGTTTTCCTGATGTTGTACTCATATGGCATTGTCATATTTGCACCCATGTTCATCTCACACTTAGAAAATCTAAATTTTGGCCTCATTTCAAGAATGTCATTGGGGCTATATATGGAACACACATTCCTGTGATTGTGCCTACAGAGGAGTAGATCAAACACTACAATAGGAAATGTTTTACAAGTCAAAATGTCATGGCAATGTGTGATTTTGATATGAGGTTCACTTTTATTGTTGCTGGATGGCCTGGATCTGTTCATGACACACGTGTATGGGCCGATGCTATGGTTGAATATGACAATTATCCACACCCTCCAGAAGGTAATCATTCGTATATGCATTTTTTATAGATATTGTTTGCTCATCTATTATGTTCGTTAAGTTCTCAATTAGCAATGTTCTTTTTCTTATCACTACAGGAAAATACTATCTTGTCGACTCTGGATATCCAAATATAGTTGGATATCTAGCACCATTCAAAGGGCAGCGGTATCATGTACCTAAATTCCAACATGCACCTCCAGTGGGGAGAAAGGAGACTTTCAACAATCCTCATTCGTCTCTACGAAATGTCATCGAAAGATCATTTGGTGTTCTTAAGATGAAATGGCAAATTCGCCTTGGCATAAGACGCTACACAGTTATGATGCAAAAGATGATAGTTACTACATGCGCGTGTCTGCATAACTACATTCGTGATAGTAAGCTACGTGATGAGCATTTCGACAGGTTTGAGAGTGGAGGAGATGTTCATGAGGATAGCACTTCTCATATCAGTGTAGCACCCGTAGATGATGGTACTATGGGCATAGTACGGGATGCTATTGCTGTGAGTCTCGTACCTTGAGGATTAGTCGCTACAGAATATGGTGCTTTTATTGTAACCCCTTTTTTTGGGAAGAAAACATTACAACCTTCCTTTTATTTGACTTGTTCTCAAATAACAATGACACCATATTTTTATTGTAATATGTAGTATTTTATGATGTTCGTAAATCATTTTCTTGCCCATATCTACAGCAAAACAGTAAGAAATTACACAATATCAGTTAATTAGCACATGATTATAGTCGAGGGGCATTATAGACTTTTTATCAGACAACTCATACAATAAGCTCAGACGATAGAAGCCGAAAAGAACTAGATGGCAGTTTCTGAGGGCTTCTCCCCACCGCAGCTCCTGTGGGTAGAGAAGCTTAAGCTGGTTTTTGGATAAGCTTAAGCCGAAAAGAACTGGCCCTTAATTTCAGACAACAATTGAGTATTGGGCAGTCCTCCAAAACATGGCATATATTTATGTTATGCTGATAGCATACTTTTGTATTGCAAAAGATAAATGATATATATAGCATACTCTTGCATAGCGCATACTCTTGTATTATAATCTATACCGTGGTATAACCAAAGTCCATGCATACTTTTATATCCATCACATATACTCGGGATTAAAATCACAATCTTCATTTCAACAAACTTGCTCCATTTAGACTTTGTACAAGATCTGGAAAATAACAAAAATCACATGGATTGAAGGGAGAGACCTCACTTTGCCGGCTTGGATTGGAGGCCAGCGGGTCGTTCTGCTCGGGGGCGAGGGAGCTCATGCGGGGCTAGAGGAGGAACGTCGGCGGCTTGGGGGCGAGCAACCTCATGCAGGGACCGGAGGAGGAAGCCCGACGGCTTGGGACTGGTTGCGCGGCGGCTCAGGGGGCGACGAGCTAGTGCCTCAATGGCTCGGGAGCGATAGAGCCCACATCTCGGGGGCAAGGGAAGCTGGTGGTGGCTTGTGGGCTACTCGGGAGCAGCGGAGGGAGCCCCGGGCGGCGGCTCATGGGCTGCTCGCGGGCGACGGAGGGAGGCTCAGGGCCGAGGGAGACGGCGACTCGGGGGCGAGGGAAGCCGGCGGCAGCTCGTGGGCTGCTCAGGGGCAGCGGCGGAGGGAACCCCGGGAGGCGGTTCCTCAAACCCTAGATGCATGCCTGTAGAGCATGGGAAGGAGGTGGAGGCGGGGGGGGGGACTGGTGGAGGAGGAAAAAAGTGAAGAGATTGCGGATTTTATACCACATGGTAGTTTTTTCATAAATAACTTGAAATCCAAGGGTAGTCTATCAACGAGGGCTGCGGGAAGCAGGAAAAGTCTGCGGGAAGCACCTCTTCCGTTGCTTTTGGCTTGGTAGTTCATTTTGCACAAGCGCTTAATGAGCTATTTGTTTGAGCTTCTGCTTCTATATGCTAAAAGCCCTTTAAACACAAGCTGAAGCTCAAATAAACACACCCGTAAGCGATATCTAGACCTAGATATTTACCATGGAAGATGTTAGAAAAAATCTCTATGGATAAACAATAATTATCTAGACTTAGATATTTCTACAAATAATTCTAGAGAATAGATACTTGTAGTTGAAGTCTTTGGATGGTTGCCACTTGGTACCAACCCAGTGGTCTTGTACAAATATAAATAGGGGTGCCAAGCCCTCCCATGTAACCATGAGCCACTTAAGAGGTCACCATATCATGAGTACAAGCTCTTTTGTATAAGTGCGGCTGCCTGGTAAGCCGTGTACTTGTACTTTCTAGTGTTTGTATAGTTTGAGTCGACGTGTGTGGCTTGGTCATCTAAAATCACAATGATATTAGCTTCAAAATGAGCGGCTTGGTCGCCCGAAAGCAAAGAATGAAGTAGAAAGAAAGAAGACTAACCAACTAGAGAGTAGTTGGTGTTGCATATGTGTAGGTCATCATATAATTACTAGTAGGTCCACGTCGGTTTCCCAGTAAGTGATTTTTCATAAATAGGGTGTAGTGGGGCAACTAATTGCATGAAATTCACATTCAATCATAGAAAGTAAATCGTCAACTTGCAATTCCAACTTAAATCCATTCTCCAAGAACTTGTCTGAATGTTTTGTTTGTAATACTATCCCTCAAACTCTCATCGGTTCCCAAATGCACTGCAGTGACTTTGCCTTCTAATCACATGCGATCCACTTGTCAGATCTTGTTTTCATTGATTTAGATGCAGGATTGTTCGCTGATCACATATGAAGAGAACCCCTAAGGATACTCCTAGATATTCCACTCTAAATCTCTCGTCCAATTCCAACTCAATCTATACTCATGATCATTTTGAAACCTGAGTTTTTACGCATATCGGAATATCCGATCATTCCTGAGCTATCTAAGAATCTGGACATTTGCACATAACAGAACATCCAATCTGAAAGTCAGAATATCCAATCCTCTCTGAGTTGATTCTAGACCTGGAAATTTACGCATATCGGAACTTCTGATCCCTATATTGGAACTTCCAGTGTGGGCATTTTCACTGGGCCATATCTACCCAAAGTGAATGGGTTTTACCTCTATTCACCCATTTACACAAACCAAAACATCCATCCTTTGAGTCTCCATCTCTACCATCTCGGCCGTCTCCCTCGACTGCCTATGGTGCTCGTCGTCATCTAGCCATCAACTCATCCGCATTCATGCCTTAGATCTTTCTCCGCCGAGTTAGGGCAAGGGAGAAAACCCCGAGAGCTCCTCTCCACAAAATCTCACGGGGGTTCAAATTCCTTTTTGGTACATCTCTTCCCTATGCCTCCTAGATATATGATCTTCGATTTCCACACGTTTGATTGGTCAAGCACCGCAGATACATTGAATTTTTGTGTTAGGTCATGAAAATTGGAACTTCCGATTGAGCTGACCGAAACTTGCAACCCAATCGGAACTCCTAATCATCACAGAACTAACCCTAAGTTTATCTCTTCTTGATGATTTCCTCTCCTTGACCATGAGTGCTTATCCCATGCTACTTATCTAAATCTTTCATAGGGACAGTTGAGATGGAAGGAGAATACCGTGATGCCTAGGATGATTAGTATCTGTTTCAACATCTAGATGGACGTTTCTGCACCTGCCCTCCAAAGTCCTCAGGTAGGGGAGAAAGGCCTCAAGGGCCCGTGTATGAGAGGAGAAAGAAAGCAAGGACAGATAGGAGAAATGATGATGAAACTTATTTGCTAGAAAATGATCCCGTTTTGGATGAGCGGAGAAGAGCCATTGAGAACGCAAGAAGAGAAAAGAGGACTGCTATAAAAGGACCTAATCCTAATCCAATGCCACCAAGGGCTGATCCAACTCCAAGGGAAGTGAGTCAAAGTCAAAGCAATCCATAAACCGCGGATGTTGCTAGAGGTGGACATCTCCCACCTAGAAGGGATAGAGTGCAAGGGAGTGGATCAAATGCACCTCGTAGAATTAAAGAGAAATAAAATATAGAGGTTTAAGATGAGATTGGACCTTTGAGGTTTAGCCAAGCCCACAAGGTCAAATGAACACGCAAGGCGTGTGGTAAATTATAAAGGGAAATCTGGTGTAATGAAGAGGGAAAGAGAGGATGATCCTTACAAATATGAAAAGTTCACCATCGATGATCATTTTTGGAATTTTTCCAACAAGACTTCTATGAGACGGTCATCTTCACTAGGGAGTCTCCGATCTCCCTAATGCAATGGGTTAATTGGCAATATATGGTAGAAAAAGAGGACCCAATCTTCAATGAAGTCACAGATGCATGTGAGCATCACAACATGAAGAGGATTATGACCTTTGAATATTCACAGTGCAATGAGATCATTGCCCAATTTTATGCCACATTGTATGTTGAGAAGGACACCGTGAAGACTATGCATTGAATGCCAATGGGAAATGATACAAGGTCAAATATAACACATTTGCTAGGATTTTGGGGTTCACACAACAGGATTTCCACAACAAGGACATAATTCATGATGAGCTTGTGAGAACTTCAAACACTATGGATTATATGTAATGATGTAACAACCTCAAACCATCTCTGATGAGCTTGTGAGGAATTCATGATGAGCTTGTAAGATTGCAACATCTAGGATTTTACAACTTGTGGTTTGCTGTCTTAAAAGACTTGCAGAAACATTGTCTCTGTGCATGGAGCTCTTAATTCAGACTGTATGACAATTGGCATAATGGCAAGGTAATTCTTGTTTCTATTATGTTACTTCTTAGTTCCGACTAGCATAAATAAGGCTCCATATGTAAAACCAAAAAGATACTCAAATTTCAAAAAAGTTCTTCATTAGTACTCCCCCTTATTCATACATGAAATCAAGAGTCATTCATATACGGTTTCATGAATCTGAAAAGTTTACTTTAGTTTTTCCCCTGCTTATATAAATTCCCAACCCAAATCACCTTCTTAGCTTGACTGTTCATTGCCATGCCATGGTAAGCAATAGCATCAATCTAAGCATTTTGAAAGGTCACTCTTGATCGCCAAAATCTCATGCACATGTCATAATATATAGTTGTGCTTAAGCTCGCTGAAACCAAATTAAATCTATAAGTATGTTTCACTGTGCAATACTGAAGCATAAGTAAGTGCCTAATTAAATCAATGAGCAATAAGCATCAACACCACTACATCAGTATCAGAAAGCATCTAACTAAACAAAGGAGCCTATAGGGGAGAGGAAAACAGGGAAAGGGAGAAGATAGGAGAAGATGTGTGTGAGAGAGGAGAGGAGTAGATCAAGACTTAAGAGAACATGGGAGGGGCAAAACCTTGCTAGAGAGATAGGGAGAGGGAGGAAGGCGGGAAGCAAACCTAGCAAGCTAGTGGTGTCAAGTTGTGTTGGTGTGGATGATTGGGATGGCTGTGTGAAGCCTCCATCTCCCCTCTCGAATGCTCTCCCTAGCTGCGGACGGGATGTCAAAAATTGCCACCACGACGACGCTAGGGTTAGGACTAAGACACAACAAGGGTGTATTGCCCAGAGAGGCAGAGGAGATGGGAGGGGCAATGATGGCACCCAGGGCGAGGAGGGCGATAGCGATAGAGCAGCGGCCACTACTTGTCTGGTCTTGTTCTGTAGCGAGATGAGAGGGAGAGAACCAAAGGAAGGGTCTTGGAGCACAAGGAGAAGGCAGAGGGGGGAGGAGAGGGAGACAGAGAGAACCAATAACTAGACAGTAGAAATGAAGAGAGGTGGAAGTAAGAATTCAACATTTTAAGAGGAACATAGACGATATTTACTCCTGCGGGGATATACTGGATCCAAGAGTGCACCGCTAGAGCAGGATCGGACGATTGAAAGTAAAGTGATGATTTGACGTGCCTTTTTATAAGAATATTCAGAAGCATTTGATATATAGATACGTACTTCCCCATTTCACAATATTTGGCACTTTTTCGATGCAAAGTTTTCCAGAATGCCACTATAATATCTACGCATTCCCCTAGCTTTATGTGTGTACGTGGGGTCCCCTTGAACTCTCACTGGTCCCACTCGTGTACAGTGAGAGAGGCGAACTAGGGCGACTCCATCTTCCCCCCGCGACCGCCAGCGTGCCCGTGGGTTCCCTCCCCCTCCGCCGGCCACTCCGGTGGCGGGAGGGTGGGAGAACCCCGGATCTACGCTCTGGCGTGTATATAGGGTGTGGGTAGCTAGGTTTCCGGCCGACGGCGCTATGGAGGTGGAGGTGTTGCTGGAGCAAATAAAGCTGCCGCCGCTCCTTCCCCTCTGCGCTGTTGTCCTCTAGGGCTGCGTCGTGGAGGTTGCGGCTTTTGGTGCTCGGGGATCTCCGGATCTGGCGAGCTTCTGTTCCCTCCGGGTGGCCGGCGAGGCGATGCCGTCGACTGTGCGTGGTGGGGTTTTCGTCCTTCGGCCCCGTCGTCGTTGCATCGTCGCCTCCTCCAGCGGCGGTGCGGGGCTTGTGAGGAGGTGTGTTGGAGGTGATGCTCGTCTGATGGCTCGTGGGGTGGCGTTGGTGGGCGGCTGCTGGCCATCTTTTTTCAGGGGCGCAGGCGAGGGTCTTGGCGGCGGCTTCGGATTCTTCAGGGCGCTGGTTCTTCGGAACCTTAGCATTGGTGACTTCCTGTCTACAGAAGAGGCTGGCTCCGGTTTCAAGGTTGAGGAGGAGCAGCGGCAGCGGCATGCCACCGGCTCGTCCTGGACGCTGGCGTCGTCGGGATCCAGAGGGACTACTTTGTATTTTCTGTTGTTTTCTGGGTCTCCTTGTAAGGCTGAGTCTTTAATATAATTATCTATTTCCCGCAAAAAAAAGCTTTATGTGTGTACGTACGGCAAGTAGCGGAGGTTGTTGGTCCACAGTCCACTCTTGTATTGCGCGTGAGAAATTTACATGTAATTCCGCCGATATCGCGCGAACGACCGCCCCGGAAGCTGCGTCCGACCCAGCACCACCAGCAACGAAAGCTCGGTCGCACCTTCCTTCTAATCTCCTAAGCCTCTTTAAAAATCCCACCTTTCCCCAGCTCCCCCACTCACACAAGCTCACTCCACTCTCCAAGAGTTGTATTCCCACTCCTGCCCCTGAGCCCCCCGTGCCGTGGCTCCTGCGCTCCCCGATCCCCAATCCCGTCCCTGAGAAAAAGAAGCCAAAGGTAAGCACCAAGAATGAGCGATAGTCATCTACTTGCACAGATCTCTTGTCCCGTGTGTAGACCCGCCGTCGGGTTTCTTGATCTAGATCAGCTGCTGCTGCTGTGGGTCTCTCTAGATCTGCGGCGGTTTCCCGAAGGTCTAATCTTTCGGAAATCGGGAAATCTTGCGGTTTCTTTTGTTTTTGCAGCCTCAAAGATCGGGGCTTTTGCGTCGCCATCTCGCGAGAGTTGATTGTTTGTGCTACTGCAATTTTGCTGTCTGTGTCTCTGATATGTGCGGTTTGATTTTGATCTGACCCAGGAGGGAAAGCATGAGCGCCATGGTTGCCTCGTCGTCGCTGAACCCGGACGCGCCGCTCTTCGTCCCGGCGGCGTTCCGGCAGGTGGAGGACTTCTCGCCGCAATGGTGGGACCTCGTCAAGTCCACCGCCTGGTTCCGCGACCACTGGTTCCACCAGCACCGGCAGCTCGACGACATGGCCGACTCCCTCCTCGCCTTCGAGGGCGAGGACGACGACGTCGCCGGCCTCCTCCCCGACGCCATCGACGACGACCTCTTCGACGACCACCACCACAGCCTCGCCGCCGAGGCCGCTGCGCAGCAGCCACCCGCCACACTCAAGACTGGTACGAACGGACTCACTGGCCTCTGCAGTTCCCGTCATATCTGAGTGCTCAAATCAAACAAGAGTAGCAATGAAGGCTCACTGCATACATATGTGTGTCTCTGTACTTGCAGATGCAGTGCTCAAGGCACTGAGCCTGGGAGCTCCCAAGGGCGGTGACGTTCTGCGCGGGTTCCCGGAAAAGCCTAGGCACCTGGAGAAGCCCACCAAGTACGCCGGCAGCCCGAGGAGCGGCGGCGCACCCCGTGTCATCCACCAGCCTCGCTAGGCTGGGATTGCAAGCTTCAAAAATTGAGCAAAGCTTGCGCCGTTTGTGCTGCGGTGTTGCTCCTGGCTGCTGCTGCTGTTGTGTGGTGTTTCAAGAATAGTAGTAGTAGTAGTAGTGATGTCCTTTTGTATATTAAGAACAAATGACCTTAAAAACAACGAAATGCAACTGTTGTTTAGTTTGTATTTGTAAGTTATGTTCAGCTCAGTGTGTCTAGGGATTCCAAGAAAGGGGAAGAAGGATGTGGTAGAAATGCACTCTTGTTAATGTGTGTTGTGCTATGGCAAGCAGCCTAATGTTGATTATTTAGCCTTTTCATTTGTTGTTTGTTTCTTCTGATTTATTGCTTGGTCACTGGCTCGTTTTCCATTGGCACTAGAAAGTAGAAATCATGGTCCTTCACTGTGCTGGATGATGATCTTGTCCGCTTGGATTTATTTCCAACTGATAAGGAAGTCTGAAAAGGACCTTGTTCAAGCTTATACAATCTTCAGTATTATCTCGTCCGTTTCAATGGCCTTGGAAAAATTAATTCATTTTCTGTTTACCGATCCACTGTAATGTTGGAATACTAGCGAACAAGTGATCAACACTTGTCATGCACAGTCACACCTTGATCACCACTTGTCTTGCAGACTTGCACAGTCAGACCAACTACAGCAGTTCGAGTTCAACCTAAGGGGAAAGCTCCAATTCATCTAGTAGAATGTTTGTAGGCTCTGAGCTGAAAGTTGTTTATTCCTGATACAAAATCGTTGTTCATCAATTTTATATCCTTTTTAGTTGAAAATTGCTTTGATTTTTAGTTTGAGGTTACTGAATACTTAGTTGAAAGCTCCTCTTTTTCTGGTCTCCGGCAGTGCTACTCGTCAACAACAAGTGTCGCCACTGGAGAGGAAGATGCATGGTGATAGTGGTGGTGGCTGAAGAGGAAGATGCAAGGATGGTGGTTTGGGAAGAAGGTGTAGTGCCGTCCGACTAAAGAAAATGATGCCTATGGGACGTTGTCGTAATCAACGGCGCGGGGGATCCCACGCGGTCATTCGTACATTAGCGATACTCATAAAAGTATATTTCATAATAAAATAAAATAAAATCACTTTTTGGTCCCTCAATTGTTGTCCGAGTCTAAATTTGGTCCCTCAACTTCAAGACTAGACAAACTTGGTGCCTTAACTTTTAAAATTAGATAGATTAGCCTCTCAACCCACTTCAAGTGATTTGATGATGAAGTGTCAGTGGTTTCGCACACGTGGTAAACAAGTTACCATATTTTCTTTTAAAAAATAAAAAAAAGATAAAATAATCAGGAAAAAGGAAGATTCAACAATTTTGACCCAAAAAAAGGAAAACAAGGATAATTTAAGAAAAAATGGCGAAAATCAGTACTTTAGAAAAATGCATAAGTATTCCAGAAAAGTTACTAAAATCTAGGAATTTTAAAAATGGAAAATTTTGGAAGATACATATTTTTAGTACTTTTCTGAAATATTTCTAAATTTTCTGATTTTTTCTAAGTTGTCTCATTTTTCCTTCAAATTTACTGATTTTCTTGACCTTTTCCTATTTAAAAAAAATTCTCCTTTTTTTTCTCGAGTTCTCTTCAAATTTCATGATTGCAATTCTTTTCTAAATTTATTTTTGAATTTTTTTATGCTAACTAGGATGACCACATGTAGAAAACTGCTACCACGTTATAATCAAAACCGCTTTAAGTGGTATGGGGACCAAATTTATCCGGTTTTAAAAATTAAGGGACCAATTTATCTAGTATTAAAGTTAATGGACTAAACTTAGACTCAGTCAACACTAATAAAATTTAGTACTATCAATTTAGTATTGTATGTGTTTATAATTTTTCTATAAGAATGATCAAACCAAAATGGTTGAGTGATACATGTTGTAAAATGGCTTATATTATAACGCAGAGGGGTGTTCTAAAAAGCAACCATCTAGACACATATATAACCTTGCCACCGCGATTTTATTGTAGTCCTTACTTAGCAAGCTAGTCATTGGGCTGCTTGCGGCCCTTAGACGGTGTTGTGGAGCTGGGTGTGATCGGTGGCGAGAAGCTTAAACTCTACTGCTAATAGGTATAGCGTGATGTCAATGTACGAAGCCTTGTGAACGACAATCTAACACTAGCGGTCATGAAGTGTGAAGTAAAGAACGTGTAGAAGAGAACGGGCCACCCAGCCCATCCAGCTGGATCAAAACTCACATATAGTTGAGTCATAGGGCTCCACGGTGCGGCCACTAGCTATTTCCATAGCTCTCCTTGCTGCTTGCTGACTTATTTCTATGAGTCGGTCAGATCTAGTGACCATGACCACAGTAGAAGTTGATAGAGGCAGGTAGCCGAGGGCCGCAAGCTTTGGCAGGTGATGGAGTGCGTTGCGGTGGATGAGTAGAATGATAAGCAGCAAACAACTGAAGTTGTTGACAACAATGGTGCGCAATGACTAGATTGCTTCTGGTTAGCTTCTGCTTGCTCCCTCCTAGGCCTTCTCCTTTCCTCTACATCCTTCTAAGTTTTTGTTTGTGTGTTCTAGCAGACAAGTAGTAGTAGCATGGTGTTTCGAGCTCAAATGCATCACCTAGTATGCATCCATTCTTCTTCGTCTCTATTTGCGGTCTGCAATATTATTGGCCTATTAGAGTTTTTTTTTATCTTGTATGCTAGCCAACCGTGTCATATAACACAGATAGAAAAATACTCTGTCGTAAAAGAAGATATAAAATACTTATACATTGAGGTAGAGTACTTCGAGAAGTCTCTTTGTAATGTATAAATGACAAGCATACATAATAAAACATTCGTGTGTATTATTTGGGAACTTCAGTCGTAGATGTGTAACGTGCTATGACATGAACATAAAATTTCGTGCAAAAAATATATACACAAAAGTAACAAATGTGTACATGAAAAATGCTATTCAAGCCATTTAAATTTTGTTAGAACAATACACAAATAGTTATATTTTTGCAAGCATATTGTAACGTAGTAGCATGATATATATCCATGAGTTTTTATATTTTTCAGTACTTTTTGAAATGAACAATGCATTTTCGATGTCGATTGCGGACGAAGGTTTGGAAAATCAGGGTCTCATTCTGTTCCCACGGTCAACAGTACAATAGGATGCAATTTTTGTTCTCTTTTTGGCGAGGGGTATTTGTGGAATATAGGAGTTTTCTGAAGACATAACTGCAATTTTCCCTAGTCACCCCCTCCCTCACGTGGGCTGCAGGTGACCCCTAGAACGTCTAACCTAGTTGGCCCCTCCATCAGAGCGGCGGCGCTTCCTCGTCTCTTACCCGAGAGAGAGAGAGAGAGAGAGAGAGAGACGTGTAGCCATGGCGTGGGAGGAGAAGGAGGTGGTTGAAGAGGTGTACGAGGAGGAGATGGAGGCGTCGGAGGAGGAGGAGGATGTGGTGGTGGGACAGATGCCGACGGTCATGGTGCCGAAGCACATCAACAAGCGCGCCCTCAAGAACAAGGCCCTCTCCGTCTCCCTCGACAAGAAAGCCCTCAAGTACGGTACCGCCGCATCTCTAGTCGCAGCGCTGCCTCATACCGAATAGCATGATTCGTGTTTGCATATCTTGTAGTATCTTTTTTCCTTCCTTTTTTGTAATGCGAATTGCGGAATCCTGGCTTGGTAGGGATTTCGTGACTGGGTTTCACAAGAGGAAGAAGAAGAGAAGAAAGGAAGCCCAGAAGATTTCGCAGGAGAAGGAGAGACGGAAGCGAATCGAGGCGCGCAAAAAGGTGAGAAGCTCTTGCAGAAGATATTTTGCTTTTCATTGTTGTTATGGTTCATTGGAAGTTTTATATTTCCTTAGTACTGATGAAAAGCAAAATTTTCCCAGAGAAGATTGATCGACCATTGAGTTCTTGCAAAATCATATTTAATCTGCTCAACCGACTGTAGGATCCTTCTAGGTGTAAGGGTTCATTTAGGCGTTCGTTATGTATGCCAATTGCTAATGTGGATGTGTCCAACTTTAGGAAGAAGTGAATCTTCACGCTGAAACAAATTGAAAGCTGAATGGGTGTATGCTACGTGGCTATTATTTTTCATACTGAAACATGGGATGCATTGTCGGTTCACGCCATTACCAATTGATAGGCATCACTAGTGGAGTGATGGATAAGGGTATTGCAAAGATTTGTCGTGATGGGTATGGCAAACGGAAGATGCCTACAGTTGTGGAGCACATAGTGCAGTCCCCAAAGCTGAATTATGTGCGGATTCCTGCTTTCTGGTATGGGAAACAATTCATGTTCTTTGATATGTAAGCATTAGCAAACCCATATTTCGCTGGTTGACATTTCAAGTGAATTATGTTATGTTTGTATACTGTGTCATGTTGGTAACATGAAGTAGACTTCCAGGTAGCTGCCTCTTGGTTTTAGTAAGTGATATCATTTTGTTCCAGAGAAAGCAAGAGAAAGAGATTGCTCTATATGGTAGAGTCCTGTCAGCAGATAATGCTGATGGTGATGCTGACAATGATGGTGATGATATGGAAACTAATGATGATTTATCTGCATCTGCGCCTGGTGAGTACTGGAACTAGATTTTATAGCGGTTGCTGCCATGCTACCTTGTTACCACCATGATATTTGATCGTATTACCCATCCATTCATTTGTTTATGTAGAAACCAAAACCTATGAGGATGGCGGAACTAGAATAACAGTAGTCACCAGTGAAATTACTAATGAAGACGATGATCTTGGCCCAAAAAATGTTGTACCTGTGTCGACGAGCTACGCCAGCAAGAATCCTGGCTTGGCTAGTGCCAAGAAGAACCCCAGTTTAGGTGTAAAGAAGAAGCCACCAAAGAGAACATTCAGGAGCAAAAGTAAAAAGAAAAAGGGTGACAAGAAGCGAGGCGCTGCAAAGGGTAAAGGGAAGAATAAAGGAAAGAGGTGATGCTTAGTAATCCCTCTGTAGAACTCTCAATGCCTGTGGCTGGTTTCTCTGTACTCGGTTCCTGATTGATCATCCATACGAGGCTCATGTGCTCAGTTGTTGAAGAGCGCCATTCCGGCAATCTCATGGAAGAATCTCTCTTATTCTGCTCATTGCAGCCATCGTATTTTGTAACAGTCTTATATGGCTTGAATAGATAAAGCAGGGTAACTCCTTGTCTTTGTGATAATTGTTTTGGTTATTGATTGGCCAACCAATTTCTTAGGTTTGGTTGGTTAACTGTAATTTACTGCGATAGAATATAAGATGGAAAATTGTGTCTCGATCAATAGTAGATGAAGGCATATAAACTGCTTCGTAACATGGCGAAGATGAGTTCCTTACTATTACATCATTCTTATCGAACAATAGATTTGAAGTAAAGGTGGATTCCCCGCGGCTAATCCCGCCAGCTTGTTTGCGTCACTGCGGAGTGGTACCTGTCGTTATTGTAGATCTTTGTAGAGTAAAATTTGAAGAACTGGGTTTGCTGGTTTAATGTGCAAAACTATAGGTTTAAAGACCAATTTTACATAATTACAGATTTTTATAGAGACACATTGTATCACATTACAGATTTAAGGACCAATCTCACATAACCACAGGTTTAGAACCAATTATATCGCAAAATTACAAGTTTGTCACGCATTTTCACAAAACCAGGGCCTACGTGGCGCACTCATAGAATCCTAAATCTCTAGTTTTTTTTACTAGTGAAATTGGTTCTTAAAACTATTAAAACTATATAAATTCTATGAAATTTACTCGCGTTTCTACTCCTACTTCCTACTAGTTTCCTACCATCTCGCAGATGGGGTCTGGCGACGTCTGGATGCACGCAAACACGAAAAGGCTGAAACTTCCGGCGTACGGAGCACCTCGACGTACGTCGGCGGCTTCCGCCTCGGCCACGGCAAGTGTCACAACCCCGATTTTCGGAGTCGCGAGATATGCCCGCAACTGCCCAGGAGTTTCTCAGTTGCGGGGTAGAGCAGTTACATTACCAGCACGACATTACAGCACAGCAGCTTTATTACAAAACAGTGAAGTATACTTAGCAGCATTTAAGTTTACAGTAGGCTAGGGCATCTGAGCCCAGAGTTTACATTACAACCAAAATAGACTTAACCACAGGCGCCCTGAGCGCGGATAAGACCTAAAACTCAAACTCATCTCCTTCGAAGTACTCATCGTCGTGAGTACCCTCATCGGTTCCCTGCAAGTCTGAAATGGTTGGTGCAGTAATGAGTACGCGGCGTACTCAGCAAGTCACGTTGGGAAAGCGTATTACTAGGTACATGCTCAGGATTCCAATGGAGGGTATACGGCTTAGTATAGGGTGGATGCATGGTCCTATCTTCCATCCTAGTAGTTAAATCTCCTTTGTTAAAACATTGTACGTAGTATAAATCATTGTTGATTTAGCAACCTTGTCGGGTTGAGATCAAGTTCAACTAACCATTAGCAATTTCTACTTGTGCCTCGTACTGAGAATCACCTCTAAACATGGCTTCATTAACCGGAAGCACGGCGTATTCGAATACCATTTAGTTTAACTCTGCAGAGTGGCTCAGCTTTACCCACACGGCATCTATACCTCCTATGTCATGCGCAATTAACACACTCCCATAGGTGTGCCGACAGAGGTAAGATGACAAGGCTTTTTATCTGCTCTATCTTCTGAAGTTCCTACCCAGGAACCATAATCACTTGCTCTCCCGGGAGTCTGACGGGCCATGGTCAACTTCGCAATCCGGGATTTGAGTGGGTTCCAGTTGTGAGTTCCCCAACCCGTGGGTTATCACCTCCTTCGCTTCTGCGGGCCTTCCAGAGAAGTGGAAAGGCAAGCTAGTCTGTAGTCGTCCATTGGGTAGAGCAGATTTACTCGGCCAGGTTCGAGTAGTCGAACATGTGGTTGAGCGGTTCCATGTTTATCACTAAGCACAAGGGTTGTGTCCTTAACTGCCGCGAGTAAGGTAATCCACCAGATTACCCTTACTCTATGGTAGGGGTATGGCTGCATACTCAAAACATGAGGGCCCCATCTTCTCTGTCCCCAACCGTTGGCAACTTCTTGTATAAAACCACATTCTCCAATTTTATACTAGGGTTACTAAATTTCCTTATTTTCTATTTGGCACAACTTATGATGCCGGTAAAGGATACTGATACGATTTATTTCTTTTCCTAAGGTTATCAAGGTGAATATGGCCTACAAAAATTGACAGGGCTGTGGGGGTGGTAGGAAATAACTATATTATCATGTCATTCAAAGATAGCGCGTAAGAAATTAATAGGCATAAAATAATAACTAGACTAGTAGTACGATAAATAACATGGCACATGGGTTCAACATGAACAAGAAGGGTGACTTGCCTTCTGCACCGGGGCCAGTCGGGTCAAAGTCTTCCGAGGGTCCCTCGCCTTCAGGTTCCTTGCTAATCGTCGGATCGTTGCTATCGTTTTCTAGTTGCAAAAAGATCCAAACACACAACACACATAAGTCCGGGCTTGACGAATGCTAGCTGGGAGCAAAATGTAAATTAGTTTGAAAAATAATACTAAGAATAAGAAGGTGGGGTGTGCGGGTGTGTAGATGTGGAATCAGAGTTGGAGGTGTATATGGATGGAGTTAGAACGCAGGAGGGGTGATTGACGATGTATGTGGTGGAAGTTGAAATACTGAAAAGATACACGGTTTGGGGTATAGAATATTAGGGTTTCGGACATGGAACGGGGTATTAGGGTTTTTGTGGGTTTTACACATTAAAGAGGGAGAACAAGATCGAACGGAGCGGAGAATCGGAATCGTGGCGTCGAGACGATCAAAACGGTGTATAATAGCGTTTTTAGGGTTTCGGGGTTATCGGGTCGACAGGGCCGGGCTGGGCCCACGGCTCGCTAGGGTTTCTAGTTGGGTCAGGCTGGACTCGGGCTTGAACTGAGCTTGGGCTAGGGTTGGATGGACTAGACTTGGGCTTGGATATGGGCTTTGGATTCTTAACAGGAAGAGAAATAAAAAGGAAAATAAAGCCTAAAGCTAATTGGGCTTGGCCCAGAGGAGCTCAGAGCCGGCCTGCGAAGAGGGGGAGCCGGACGGCTCGGCTCGGCTCAATTTCAAATTGAGCCGGCCGGCCGAATGGGGAAAAACTGGAGAACAGAGGAGGTTGCCGCCGGCGATGGGAGGGACAAATTCGTCGCCGGCGGACGTTGTCCGGGAAAAAGGGAGGTAGGGAGAGGATCTACGGGAGGAGATGGATCCATTTTTGGGATAAAAATGGGGGGTTGTTGCGGTGATTTGGCTCGGCAACGGGAGTGGTGGATCGGGTTGCACTCGCCGGAGACGGGGGAGAAAATGGAGGCTCACCGGAGCTTGGGAGGAGGAGACGGGAGGACGGCGGAGCGCTAGAGGGGTCGGGAGGTTCTCGGGCGCATTGGAGGAGGTCGAGTGTGCGGAGAGGAGAAGAAGAGAAGCAAGGGGAGCTCGGGCGGCCGACTTTTATAGCGGTCGGGGGTGGTGGCCGGGTCGGATCACCGGAGGGGAGGTGACCGGAGCACTCGCCGGGGAGAGACCCGAGGCGATAGCCTCGCCGGGAAGGTTCCCGTGGCCTTCACGTGGCGCGGCAGGTGGAGCAGAGAGGAGAGCGAGCGGCGGGAGCAGAGGGAAGAGGAGGGGAGCGCGACGCGTGGAAAGGACGCAGAGGCGCGGGCCCACCTCACCGGCGTTGAAGGAATGCGGCGCGGTGGTGGAGGAGCAGCACCGGCGGCGGCGGCAGCTAGGCCACGGGAGCGGGCCAGACGGGCTGAGAGAAAGAAATGGGCCGAGAAGAGAAATGGATCAAGGCCCATTGGACTTTTCGGGATTTCAAAATTTTGAAAAAAATTGGTACTGTTACAGCCTACCCCTCTTAAAAATAATCTCGTCCCCGAGATTACCTTGAGAACAGCTGCGGATACTCTTGCTGTAGATCTGATTCTTTCTCCCATGTAGCTTCCTGTTCTGTATGATTCTTCCAAAGAACTCGGCAAAATCTGATATTTCGATTCCTTAACTGTCGTTCTGTCGTTTCGAGGATTTTGATTGGCTCCTCCTGATAGGTTAGGTCATCCTGGAGTTCTATGTCTTCTAGCACTACCTTCTTCTCTGGTGGTTGTATACACTTTCGAAGTTGAGATATATGGAATAGGTCATGTATTCCCTTAAGCTTTGGAGTTAGCTCTAGTTTATAAGCTACTTCTCAGATTCTTTTCAGTATTTTAAATGGTCCAACATATCTTGGTGCTAATTTTCCTTTTGTTTGAAATCGGCGCACTGCTTTAAAAGGCGTAACTTTGAGATATGCATAATCTCCTTCCTCCAAACTAAAGTCTAGTCGATCTTTGTCTGTGTATTGCTTCTGACGGGTTTGAGCAGTCTTCAATTTCTCTCTGATTATCTTAACATGAGTTTCAGCATCTTGAACAATCTGCGGACCGTATAGTTGTCTTTCACCAGTGTCTGTCCAATTCAATGGCATTTGGCATTCCCTTCCGTATAATGCTTCAAAGGGTGCCATTCCAATGCTCGCCTGATAACTGTTGTTGTATGAGAATTCGGCGAAAGGCAGACATGTATCCCAGGTTGCTCCATATACCAAGGCACATGATCTCAACACATCCTCAAGTATTTGGTTGACTCTTTCCGTTTGTCCTCCAGTTTGCGGGTGGTAAGCTGTGCTAAAGGCCAAATCCGTTCCCATTGCTTCATGTAGTTTTCCCTAGAACTTTGACGTGAATTGCGGTCCTCTGTCCGAGACTATTCTTTTAGGAATTCCGTGGAGAACTACTATTCTGGTTAAATAGAGTTCTGCTAGTTTATTCTTACCATAGGTTTGTTTTATTGGTAGGAAATGAGCTACTTTGGTCAATCTGTCAACGATAACCCAGATGGTGTCGTATCCGGCTTGCGTTTTGGGGAGTCCGGTAATAAAATCCATACCAATTTCCTCCCATTTCCATTCTCGTACCGGTAGTGGTTGAAGTAATCCTGCGGGTTTCTGATGATTCGCTTTTACTTGTTGGCATACGTCACAAAGTGCGATGTACTCGGCGATTTCTCTCTTCATGTTGCTCCACCAGAACTTCTTCTTTAAATCCTGATACATTTTTGTTCCGCCAGGATGTATGGAAAGTTGTGAGGAATGTGCTTCTTGCAGAATCAGTTCCTTTAGTTCCTTCTTATGGGGTACATATAAACGATTCTGGAATCGTAATATTCCCTGGTCGTCTATGGAAAAATTTGGTATGTCTTTTTCTTGAAGTTTAGCTTTAAGTTTTTGTAGTTCCTCATCCTTCTCTTGAGCTTCCTTGATTGTTCCGTTAAAGTTGGTCGTAACTCCAATGTCGCCACGTATCCTTCATTTACGATCTCCAAATTTAACCTCTGAAACTCCTTCCATAGCTCTGGTTGTTCTTCTTGGACAACTATAGTGGTATGACATATTTTTCTGCTTAAAGCGTCGGCAACTACATTTGCTTTACCTGGCTTATATTGGACGTCTAAATCATAGTCTTTTATCAATTCCAACCATCTGCATTGTCTTAGGTTAAGATCTGGTTGTGTGAAGATATATTTCAGGCTTTTGTGATCTGTAAACATTTCGCACTTATTTCCTAGTAGGTAATGTCTCCAGATCTTTAAGGCATGAACCACAGCCGCTAATTCCAAATCATGAGTTGGGTAGTTTCCCTCACGTGGTCTGAGTTGTCGGGATGCGTAAGCTATTACCTTTCCTTCTTGCATCAACACACATCCTATTCCTTGTTTAGATGCATCACAATAGATTTGGAAGTCTTTTCCTGTATCAGGTAAGGTGAGTACTGGTGCGTTGGTTAACCTGGTTTTGAGTTCCTGAAAACTTCTTTCGCACTTTTCAGTCCACACAAATAGCTTGTCCTTTTTCAATAACTGGGTGAGTGGGCGAGATATTTTTGAGAATCCTTCTATGAATCTCCGATAGTAACCTGCTAATCCTAGGAAACTTCTAACTTCCGTCACCGTGGTTGGTGGTTTCCATTCTAACACTGCTTTTACTTTTTCCGGATCTACTTTGATTCCTTCATTTGTGATGATATGTCCTAGGAAAGCAATCTCTTTCGTCCAAAATTCACATTTGGAAAATTTAGCATACAGTTGATGCTCTCTTAACCTTGTCAATACTTTTCTTAAATGTTGCTCGTGATCCTTTTGACTATTGGAGTAAATCAAGATGTCATCAATAAATACTATCACGAATTGGTCTAGAAAGTCCATCAATACTTTGTTCATTAGGTTCATGAAAAATGCTGGGGCATTAGTTAATCCGAACGGTACTACTGTGAACTCATATAACCCATATCGGGTAGTGAATGCTGTTTTCTGTCGGTCCTGAGGACGGATTTTCAACTGATAGTATCCTGATCTCAAGTCTATTTTAGAGAACACCCGTGCATCTTTTAACTGGTCAAATAAATCATCTATCCTCGGGAGTGGATACTTATTTTTAATAGTGACAGCATTCAGCGCTCGATAATCCACACACATTCTTAACCCTCCATCTTTCTTCTTGGCAAACAGTACTGGGGCTGCCCAAGGTGAGATACTAGGTTGTATAAACTTTTTCTCTAGTAGCTCATCTTTTTGTCTTCTGAGTTCTTCCGACTCACTTCTAGACATGCGGTATGGTTGTTTAGTTATGGGTTTAGTGCCAGGTATAAGCTCAATTACAAACTCTATTTCTCGATCCGGTGGTTCCCCTGGTAGATCCTCTGGGAACACGTCTGGATATTCCTTTATTATTGGTACCTGGGTCACTCCTTCTACAGCCAAACTGCATATTTTCTCTTTGTTCCTCCAATAGCATATGATTTGTGGTTATTTGTACCTTTTGGTCATTGGTACTAGTGACTGTTACTGTTTTTTTCTCACAGTCCACTTTCGCCTTATACTGGGATAACCAATCCATCCCCAGTATAATATCTAATCCTCTCATTTCTAGAAGCAATAAATTTGCTTTAAAATTTTCTCCCTGAATTTCTATTTCTATATCATAGCTCTTATATCGAGCTTCCATCCTAGCCCCAGGTGATTCAATTATATAGGGGTCCTCCAGGGTAGACAGTGGAATTTGATTTTTCATAGCAAATTTCAATGATAGGAATGAGTGAGAGGCTCCAGGATCAAATAATATTAGTGAGGGCTTTGAGCATGTTAGGAATGTACCTATTATGACGTCTGTCGCATTCGCGACCCCCTCAGCAGTGACATAGTTAACACGCCCTTGATTTGCCTTTCCCTTATTCTCCTTCTGATTATTTTGTCCTCGACTTGATCCCCCTGGATTCAGCATTCCTTTTCCCCCTCCAACTGAATTCTGTTGGTTTCTGAATTGAGCTTTAGCAGTTTCCGTCGGTAAGTGCCTCCGCGGGCACATATTCCTAAGGTGTGCCGAATCTCCACAATGATAACATACTGTATTGTTGTAAGGACATTCTCTGCGTAAGTGTCTACCGCCACATTTGAAACATCCTGATTGCACTTGTGGAGCTGCACTTCGTGGTCCAGGTGTAGAAGTTGTCGTTCCTTTCTGTTGTCCTCCTGTGGGTGCGGGGACCCAAGTCTTCATTCGAGAGGTTGTGGGATAACCGCTAAATTGGCGTATCTTTCTTTTCCTGGTCTCTTCTAAAGTGTTCCTCGTAGCCTCTGATTTTAACAAGCTGTCAATCATTGTCTGAAAGTCCGAGTATATTTGAGATGAGATATGGTATTTAAGTGCCGGTTGCAACCCATGCTCGAACTGGTCCATCTTTTTCTTCTCAGTGCTAGTATCTTCCTTTGCATACCTAGCGAGGTAATTGAATTGGTGTAGATATTCCAACACAGTTCGATTTCCTTGCTTTAGATCCAGAAATTCTCGTCGTTTGAGTGCAATTATTCCCGCAGGGATATGTACTTTACGGAACTCCTCGCAAAATTCTTTCCAAGTGATATCATCTTTCTTTTGATGGGCTTCTCGATAATTAATCCACCATGAAGACGCAGATCCATGTAATTGATGGGATGCAAATAAGACCTTCTCTTTGTCAGTACATTGGATAGTTTCCAGCTTTCGTTCTATACTTCTTATCCAGTCATCAGCATCTAAGGGTTCAGTTGAGCTTGAGAAAATGGGTGGTTGTGTCTTTTGAAAATCACCCCATCTATTCCTTCCATCGTTATCATGTGCTGTCGTCATCCCTGGTGTTGGGGTGGCTAGCTTTGCTGCTATTTGCTCTAACATTTTAGCCTGCATTTCCATCATTTTAGTTTGGTTTGCTTCGGCCTGTTGTCTACCTCTCTCCATTGCAGCTAGTATATCTGCTAAACCGGGCATTTGTTCGTTGCCCCCAGGGTTACCACTTTGATTTCCAGACATCCTGATATTTCAATGGCCTTTCTGCAATCCTTACAAAAATGATGTTAGCTGAACTCACCTTAATAGGAAAAGGAATTTTGAAGTGGGAACGTAAAGGATTATACAGGTAAAACTTGTATATTTTTAAATAGGTATGAACTAGGACACATACTAGAAATTACTTTATAAAACATAAGTTTTTTTTAATACAAGCCAGCATGCGTTACAACTTATTTTACAGCAAACAGGCACACACCACAACCTATTCTACAACTAGCAAACACATTACATACATAAAACACGTTAACTAGTAGAGATTGCCTCCAACCTTATTCTAGTGTCACTACTACTATGTCACAGGGTATCTTACATTTCCTACGCTGGACCTCCTTTCATCGATCCTCTCTTCATTCTTCACCCGAAGGTGGGTTACTGGTCGAGTACCGCATATGCTCTTCTGGTTCTTCTTCTTCGTTGTTGACGGCAGGTGGCGCCGGGTTCTGAACCGGTGCCATTCCACCTCTTGCCAACCTACAGGTAAAACGTCGAAGATACTCACGAGCTCTCATGCGTCGGGGTCTTGCTTCAACACCGTGGGACGGTTCACCACTGTAGGGTGGTGGGGATGCCGGCACATGCACTGGAGTACTCGGTGTTTCCCCACAAGATGACTCCTCGCCGTCTTCAACACGTTGTTTCCTTTCTAACTCTGCAAGGAGTCTTTGGTTATCACTCTGCACTTGAAGCAATTCATTGGTAACCTCCAGGTAATTAGTTCGCAGTCCCTCGTATAGTACTTCGGTAGAGACAATGTGACGCACTGTCTCTATCTCCATTTCTTCCTCTTCGATGTTGTCAGGTAAGGGCACCAGGATGCTGCTTCCGTCTTCATTTTCTTGTGGTATGAGATGAAATTGAGAGTGAGAAAAGATTGGGTTGAAACGTCGACGTAAAAAGAGAACTGCTTTGCGTGCTGCATCCTGCCTTGCATCATCTTCACCTGATCTATATCCCGCAAACACAAAGCTTTCTCCGTACAGCTTAACCCTGACCCAGCCTCTCCACTGGTAAAACCTTCCTTGAACTATAATATTTTTGGCATGGAAGCATGGGAAATCCGGTCGTGGCACATTAAGGTATTCTTGGCTCAGTATCATATAGATGCACCATCCTATCAACGAATTTTGAAGTTAGCGAAGAGTAGAAAATATTTTCAAATCAAAACTTTTTCAGAAATGTGGTTCTTTCAGAGAGGGGTGAGATAGAAAAAGTCAAAATTTGACAACAATATTACTTATATTTTTTGCAATTCTTTTTATTTTATAACTAAAGTTTATAACACTGATCCTAAACCATCCACCTTAGGTCTTATCCTACGGTCAAGGCTGGCTCTGATACCACTCTGTCACAACCCCGATTTTCGGAGTCGCGAGATATGCCCGCAACTGCTCAGGAGTTTCTCAGTTGCGGGGTAGAGCAGTTACATTACCAGCACGACGTTACAGCACAGCAGCTTTATTACAAAACAGTGAAGTATGCTTAGCAGCATTTAAGTTTACAGTAGGCTAGGGCATCCGAGCCCAGAGTTTACATTACAACCAAAATAGACTTAACCACAGGCGCCCTGAGCGCGGATAAGACCTAAAACTCAAACTCATCTCCTTCGAAGTACTCATCATCGTGAGTACCCTCATCGGTTCCCTGCAAGTCTGAAATGGTTGGTGCAGTAATGAGTACGCGGCGTACTCAGCAAGTCACGTTGGGAAAGCGTATTACTAGCTACATGCTCAGGATTCCAATGGAGGGTATACGGCTTAGTATAGGGTGGATGCATGGTCCTATCTTCCATCCTAGTAGTTAAATCTCCTTTGTTAAAACATTGTAGTATAAATCATTGTTGATTTAGCAACCTTGTCGGGTTGAGATCAAGTTCAACTAACCATTAGCAATTTCTACTTGTGCCTCGTACTGAGAATCACCTCTAAACATGGCTTCATTAACCGGAAGCACGGCGTATTCGAATACCATTTAGTTTAACTCTGCAGAGTGGCTCAGCTTTACCCACACGGCATCTATACCTCCTATGTCATGCGCAATTAACACACTCCCATAGGTGTGCCGATAGAGGTAAGATGACAAGGCTTTTTATCTGCTCTATCTTCTGAAGTTCCTACCCAGGAACCGTAATCACTCGCTCTCCCGGGAGTCCGACGGGCCATGGTCAACTTTGCAATCCGGGATTTGAGTGGGTTCCAGTTGTGAGTTCCCCAACCCGTGGGTTATCACCTCCTTCGCTTCTGCGGGCCTTCCAGAGAAGTGGAAAGGCAAGCTAGTCTGTAGTCGTCCATTGGGTAGAGCAGATTTACTCGGCCAGGTTCGAGTAGTCGAACATGTGGTTGAACGGTTCCATGTTTATCACTAAGCACAAGGGTTGTGTCCTTAACTGCCGCGAGTAAGGTAATCCACCAGATTACCCTTACTCTACGGTAGGGGTATGGCTGCATACTCAAAACATGAGGGCCCCATCTTCTCTGTCCCCAACCGTTGGCAACTTCTTGTATAAAACCACATTCTCCAATTTTATACTAGGGTTACTAAATTTCCTTATTTTCTATTTGGCACAACTTATGATGCCGGTAAAGGATACTGATACGATTTATTTCTTTTCCTAAGGTTATCAAGGTGAATATGGCCTACAAAAATTGACAGGGCTGTGGGGGTGGTAGGAAATAACTATATTATCATGTCATTCAAAGATAGCGCGTAAGAAATTAATAGGCATAAAATAATAACTAGACTAGTAGTACGATAAATAACATGGCACATGGGTTCAACATGAACAAGAAGGGTGACTTGCCTTCTGCACCGGGGCCAGTCGGGTCAAAGTCTTCCGAGGGTCCCTCGCCTTCGGGTTCCTTGCTAATCGTCGGATCGTCGCTATCGTTTTCTAGTTGCAAAAAGATCCAAACACACAACACACATAAGTCCGGGCTTGACGAATGCTAGCTGGGAGCAAAATGTAAATTAGTTTGAAAAATAATACTAAGAATAAGAAGGTGGGGTGTGCGGGTGTGTAGATGTGGAATCAGAGTTGGAGGTGTATATGGATGGAGTTAGAACACAGGAGGGGTGATTGACGATGTATGTGGTGGAAGTTGAAATACTGAAAAGATACACGGTTTGGGGTATAGAATATTAGGGTTTCGGACATGGAACGGGGTATTAGGGTTTTTGTGGGTTTTACACATTAAAGAGGGAGAACGAGATCGAACGGAGCAGAGAATCGGAATCGTGGCGTCGAGACGATCAAAACGGTGTATAATAGCGTTTTTAGGGTTTCGGGGTTATCGGGTCGACAGGGCCGGGCTGGGCCCACGGCTCGCTAGGGTTTCTAGTTGGGTCGGGCTGGACTCGGGCTTGAACTGAGCTTGGGCTAGGGTTGGATGGACTGGACTTGGGCTTGGATATGGGCTTTGGATTCTTAACAGGAAGAGAAATAAAAAGGAAAATAAAACCTAAAGCTAATTGGGCTTGGCCCAGAGGAGCTCAGAGCCGGCCTGAGAAGAGGGGGAGCCGGACGGCTCGGCTCGGCTCAATTTCAAATTGAGCCGGCCGGCCGAATGGGGAAAAACGGGAGAACAGAGGAGGTTGCCGCCCGGCGATGGGAGGGACAAATTCGTCGCCGGCGGACGTTGTCCGGGAAAAAGGGAGGTAGGGAGAGGATCTACGGGAGGAGATGGATCCATTTTTGGGATAAAAATGGGGGGTTGTTGCGGTGATTTGGCTCGGCAACGGGAGTGGTGGATCGGGTTGCACTCGCCGGAGACGGGGGAGAAAATGGAGGCTCACCGGAGCTTGGGAGGAGGAGACGGGAGGACGGCGGAGCGCTAGAGGGGTCGGGAGGTTCTCGGGCGCATTGGAGGAGGTCGGGTGTGCGGAGAGGAGAAGAAGAGAAGCAAGGGGAGCTCGGGCGGCCGGCTTTTATAGCGGTCGGGGGCGGTGGCCGGGTCAGATCACCGGAGGGGAGGTGACCGGAGCACTCGCCGGGGAGAGACCCGAGGCGATAGCCTCGCCGGGAAGGTTCCCGTGGCCTTCACGTGGCGCGGCAGGCGGAGCAGAGAGGAGAGCGAGCAGCGGGAGCAGAGGGAAGAGGAGGGGAGCGCGACGCGTGGAAAGGACGCAGAGGCGCGGGCCCACCTCACCGGCGTTGAAGGAATGCGGCGCGGTGGTGGAGGAGCAGCACCGGCGGCGGCAACGGCGGCGGCGGCAGCTAGGGCACGGGAGCGGGCCAGACGGGCTGAGAGAAAGAAATGGGCCGAGAAGAGAAATGGATCAAGGCCCATTGGACTTTTTGGGATTTCAAAATTTTGAAAAAAATTGGTACTATTACAGCAAGGCCCGCGGGGAGGCGCGCCCGCGTGTGGCACTGCACCGGGCGTGGAGCCGAAGCGGAGGAAGCCACCGGCGCGGGTCGCGGGGGAAGGAATGCAATGTTTTTTTCTTTCATGTCAGGAGTTTTTGTTACTAGTTTTGACATATCAGACGTGCGTAACCTCGCCTTGCGGTGCCACTCCTCGTTGCTCCCTCTCCCTCTCCCCTTCCCCTCCAGCTCCGAAAATAGCGCACCACCTCCTCTCCACCACTATACTTCGCAATCCCTCCACTCCGCTGCGCTCCCCTTTCTCCTCCTCCTTCCCTCCCCTTCCCCTTCCCCTTCCCTAATCGATCAGATCCACCACCTGTAGGGATACGAGTAGACTACACTAGCGTAAAATAAAAATTTCTATCACGTAAATCAGGAGTTGCTGTAGTAATAGATCACGAGGTTACCTCTAGACGCGTAGACCCGTAGCAGAAGTACAGTCGATACAGCGTCGGTGCAGCTGTAGTCGTATTACCTTCTCCTCCTCGCGGTTCTCTCGAATAGTTCGTCTCCTCCTCGCGGTTCACTCAGACGGTTCGTCCAAGCGTCGCAGCTGCAACGCCTCCAAGTTATCCACACGTTCAGGGAGGAACGTCACTCGTCTGGATTGCTAGATCCGAGCGGGCGATTTTACGCGTGGGAGGAGTGACGGCTAGGTTTCGGGAATTCTAAATTGGCTCAACGCTAACACGTCCGTCCCTTCTTCTTATATAGACATTCCCATAATGGGCTTCTTCGTTAGAGACCCATTAGGACTCAATGCCTAGTCTAACTCGGATCCTAATCCGAATTAGGCTCCAACCCTTTAAGTGTGTGACCCTATAGGTTCACGCACGTTTAGACATGACTCGAGTACTTACTTGGTCATTAATTGGTAGCGGCTCCTAGCAGGACGTGCCAACTCCCAAACGTACGTAAAGATCGTATCGGATGAACCTTCACAATGTTATATATGCAACTCCCTTTGCCTCACGATATTTGTTAAGCTCAAGCTCGAGCTTGACCACTTTTCTCGATCATGTGTCTCGGAATCCTTTACAAGGTTAACTCTTTAACCTTAAGCAGCACAGCCATGCATTTTTGGATCCGATCACTCGAGGGGTCCTGAAATATCTCTCTCATTACAGAGAGGGACAAATCCCATCTCGATTGACCATGCCTCGCATCATGCTTTATGACAAACAAAAAAGTAACATTTATGACTACCTAGTTATGGAGTAGCGTTTGGCAAGCCCTAAGTAAGTCATTACACATATCAAGCACATACGATAATTTTAAATCAAAGGACATAGTATACACATTGTGTCTCAAGTTGGTCTGTCCAACCCCATATTCCCTAACATGTGCTCATATAATTGGTTCGACATCTCTATGTCCATGACCCGTGAAACATGGCCATCAACCAATACGTATGCTAGTCTATTATTCATATGTGTCCTCACATGAATTCCGACTAGGGGCCAATTTAGAATAATCGTTCAAGCTTAGTATAGAGTTTCACAAACAAGTCACATGCTTGTAATCAATACAAATGATATTATTCAAGAAACGTTTAATAAATCATGTATACGATAAAATATGATCATCCCTATGATTGCCACTAGGACACATTTCTAACACCACCACCCCGCACGGCCCGCCGCTAACACCACCACCCCGCACGGCCCCACTACTGCAGAATGACCCTTTGCTGAACCCCCTCCACTGACGGGCGCACTCTTGCCCGTCGTTGGAGGGTCTCACCACTGACGGGCACCTAGAGGCCCGTCAGCAGAGGAGTCTGACTGGCCGCAGCGGAAGACCTCCACTGACGGGCCCTTAAGTTGCCCGTCAGTGGACACGCAAACCCGGTGCCATAAATGACGCATCATCTCCACTGACGGGCGGTACTTAGGTGCCCGTCAGCGGAGAGGAAGTCTCCACTGACGGGCAGCTACGCGGACCGTCAGTGGAGATGAACAAAAAGGTGCCAAGATGACGTTAGTTTTGAAGCGATCTCCACTGACGGGCTCTATTTAAGTGCCCGTTAGTGGCGAAGCGATCTCCACTGACGGGCGTATCTAAGGGCCCGTCACTAGTATTTTCAGCCCAAAAGCACTGCATCACCAAACGTCAATAACTTTTGATCTATAAGTCCAAATAAAGTGATTCTTTTTGCAAAATTTGTAAAATAAATAGATCTAGACAGCAGATCAAGTTTCATAATTTTTTGAGTTTTCTGGAATTTCTAGTATTTATTTTATTTTTTATTTCTTTTCTTGGGAGATGCTTGAGTTATAAAGCAATGTATAGTCTAACTTTTGTGAAACTGTCTAATATTTTAAACACAGCCTCATGAGGTCATCTCATGACCCCATGCCAATTTTCATATTTTTTAGACCATATTTAGAGTTTATATAAAATGAAAAATCATTAAGATGCAAGTAAAGGTTTGAATTTTCCCAAGAAAATATTTGTATTTTTTATATATATTGTGGATAGGAGCTAAAAAGATACATAGGTACTTATATATGAATTTTTCTTCCATTTAGAGGCCTTCTTTAAGATACTTGTAGTTCAAATTTGAAATATATCCAGTAAATAGCTACATATTCATTTAATGCCTAAAAAATAGCAAATGATTTCAGAAAAATGCCTAATTTTGACATTACCAATATAATGTAGTATGTTCCATGTATAAAATTTTTGGACCATTTTAGATAAATATTTCGGGAAGGTACTACACATAGTACCTCAAATTGGTATTTCAAAAAATAGAAAATACAAATTATTACATAACAAGATGAAACATGAACAAATATTAGCTTATAATAGTGTAATATCAAGTTGTAGTCCAAATCTCAAGTTCAAATGATGAAGAATTTACGATGTGTACTTCAATCTTCATATTTCCCCTTTAAATGCTATGAAGCTTTCTCAGAGATGGTTAAGTTACAAAGCAATGTATAGTCCAACTTTTGTGAATTTGTCTGAAATTTTAAACACAGCCTCATGAGGTCATATAATGACCCCATGTTAATTTTCATATTTTTTAGACCATATTTAGATTTTATAAAAAATAAAAAATCAATATGATGCAACTAGTGACGGGCCCTTAGAAAATGCCCGTCAGTGGTGAGGGGTAACTAGTGACGGGCACTCACCAGGGGCCCGTCAGTGGTGAGGGGTAACCAGTGACGGGCGCTCACCACGGGCCCGTCAGTGAAAACACCCCTCCACTGACGGGCGGAAACTAGACGCCCGTCAGTGGTAACCCACAGCACATATAAAGCACGCGCGGGACTTGGTGAAAAATTCACCAAGTCCCGCGCGTTCATTCGAAAACAACTCCTCCCCGAGCGCCGTCCTCCCCGACCGCCGCCCTCCCCCGAGCGGCCGAGTGGCTCCTCCCCGACCGCCGCCCTCCCTGAGCAGCTCCTCCCCGAGCGGCTCCTCCCCGAGCGCAGACAGCGCCTCCTCCCCAAGCGGCAGCATCTCCTCCTCACCGACCACCGGCCCCACCTCATCCCTGACCACCACCACCCCCGCGGCCGCCATCTCACCGGTAACACACTTCTCCCCTTCCTTCTTCCCCCTTGTGCTCTGCGTGCCAGCCATAGCGTCGGTGGTCGTTGCCGTCTCCACCACACCGCGCGACGCCGCCTCCTCCACCACCACGCGCGGCGCCGCCTCCTCCACCCAGCGCCGTGTCAGTGGTCGCCGCCGTCTCCACCACCCCGCGCCGCGCCGCCTCCTCCACCACCCTGTCCACGCGGCGACTCATCCTCGGCGCCGCCTCGTCGACGACCCCGGCGCCGCCATCCGCCGGCGCTCCCTCCTGTCCTATGTGCCGGCGCGGGCTCCCCGACCCGAGCAGGCGAGCGAGCGGGGCGGCGACCTCCCGGGTAGGCGAGCGAGCGGGGAGGCGGCCTGTCGAGTAGGTGGGCTAGCGGCGCGGCGCGGCGGTCTCCGGAGCAGGCAGGCGAGCGGTGCGGGGTGGTGGAGGCTGCGTGGATGAAATGTTGTTTTCTGAATTTTATTTTTTTTATCCCTGAAAATATACTACCGACGGGCTCCTAAAGAAAGCCCGTCAGTGGTGAGGGGGAACCAGTGACGGGCGCTCACCAGGAGCCCGTCAGTGGTGATACATTTCCTCTGACGGGCAAATTGAGCCCGTCACTAGTCACAGCCACTACTGACGGGCGGCCCGCCCGTCAGTGGAGGTCACCCCTCCACTGACATTTCCAGGCTGACGGGCCCCCAGCCCGTCAGTAGAGGGGGTTTTTTTGCCCGTCAGTAGAGGGGGTTTCTGCAGTAGTGCCCGCCGCAATCTCACGTGGAATTTCGAGGTTGGTGTGACAACGGCGCGATCAATGAATGCAGCAGCCTAGGGGAAGGAGCCAGCGATGATGGTTGGCCTCGTGCAGCTGCTGGTGGGGTTCATCGTCGCCTAGGAGGCCCTCGAGTTCGTCCTCCGCTACGGCCTCCTCCTCTCCGCCATCAAGCTTCTAGTCTTCGCGGCCCTAGCCGCCGTAGCAGCATGTGTAGCCGTCCTGTACGCCCCCCATTTCTTCTCCTTATCTCTTAACCGTAAAAGGAAATTCTGTCTGTTGCTTAATGTCAGGTGTTCTATTGCTCAATTGTTGGAAATGGGTGATTAAGTGCTTGTAACATATGGTTGCAATGCAAATGCAGCTTCCTTGCCAAGGCCGTGGCACGGGTGCTCCACCGCACGGTCAAGATCTCCATTGGATGCCGCTCCTACGGCTTCGATTATCTCTGGGACATCACCATTAACTGCCCCAAGGTACCCACCTGCCTGCTTAGCTTTATCACTTGTTGACACCCGTGTCGATGTCAATGCCAATGCCAATGCCAATGCCAATGCCAATTCAGATGTATATGATCGAATCTCGTTTCGTTCGCTTTTCAGGGACCGCTCGAGTCCATCTGTATCGGTGAAACTAGACTCGGCTTGCGAAAACCACTCACCCAACTGGGATTCACCATATTAACTCAACGCCCAATCCTGCAATTGTGAATATCTCATTTGGACATTGTGCTCAGGCAACCCGCAAAATCCGCAAACAAAAAGAAACCTCCCCCTCGCAAGTCAACCTCAGCATCATCGGCGAAAGCAAAAGGAAATTCCAAAGGACAAGCAAAATGGAGGCTTATGACAAATGTTGCCAGCCTTTTATCACTTTCTGTATTGGAGCTGAGACTCAAGGTATCCCCTTCTTTTCAAATACTACTATTTATAATCTCGCCAAATAGTGTCATACATGCTGACGAATTGAATGCAAGATGCATCTCTCTTTTGTTCAGCTTGTATATACAGGCTGTGTTGAACAAAAATGATATATACTCATTGTTTTGTGCATAAAATATTTTTATCCCAGAACATTTTAAAAATAATTTTCATCTACTATGATTATCATATGTAGATGAAAACCTGGTTGAAATCCCGTATGAGATATTGACCCACTGAACTCACTCAAGAAGTGGAGAGGTTCATACATGTTTTACTGTTTTAGCAAATATCTTGTAGAAGGAGAGATGCAATAGCTTTATATGTCATTTCTTAATCATCAAAGTGTTGATAGCAAAATTTGGCCGAGTTAATATAATTGCTAATGGCTGATTCGTCTGGCCAATAACTGTTTAGAATTGGTGTTGACTTGCAGCGGAGGCTTGGCGGATCCAGCATACCGAGTAGTCTGCGGTACTCCCGACTGGTCTGGCATGACGAGTGGCTCAAGCTGAGTGGTCCGCGGCACTCTCGAGTTGTCCAACGTGCCGAGTTGCTCGCAGCGCTGCCGAGTCGTTCAACGCGCCGAGTAGCTCGCAGCTTCCCGAGTGGTCCGATATGGCGGGTAGCTCAAGCCGAGTGACTCGTAGCACTCCTGAATTGTCCAATATGCCGAGTTACTCACAGTGCTACCAAGTCGTTCGGTGCGCCAGGTAGCCCAAACTGAGTTCTTGCCGAAGTTGCCCTACGGGTGGGCCAAGGATATATTGATTACCAAATTTGGTGCACAAGACTTGGGAGACAAGAAAAAGGAGAAAGAAAAGTCACGTGTACGTATTCAGATAGGATTAGGAGTCTTGTTCTCCTACGGAAAGACCAGCCGCCCTATATAAATATGCGAAGGGTGATGACCGATTAACAACACATAATCGAACAAATCAATCTACTATCTTTTCGTTTACTATTTTTCTCGCCCTTATTTTTCGACTTCTCGTTCTTCGTTGTTCTTCGTGTTAGACAGCAACGAACCTCGAGGCTCTAGGGGCGGTCAGGCCGACCTAGGGCAACCCATAGCCGCTGCACTCCCTGACGGGGTCCCTCCCGGGCGTGTGGGGTTTCGGGTCTTTAAAAGATCTCGCTGGCGTGTCTTGCGTATCGCACTCCCGGCGAGGCTCCTCCGGCGACATTGTCTTGCGTATCACGCTCGACGCCGGGGGTACATGGTGACGTGTTCGTATGCGAACACACTTTTTGGCGACTCTGTTGGGGAGATTATCATGTCTAACAAGAAGATTCCACAACCCGCCGAGATCAGCGCCGATAACATCATCAAGCCAGGCTACGATGAACTATCAGAGGAACATCGCCAAGCCTTCGAGGCGTACAAGAGGAAGCGTGAGGAGGAGGATTTGCAGACATTTCTCGCAAACTTTAAGAAGGATCGTCAATGCAACATCACTCTAGTTGGAGACATCACGTTCCCTCCTCTACGCGGCAAAGCTAAAACCCCTGTAAGTAGCGTTTTTTCTCCTGAGTATCTAGCTGAGATCCAGAGTTACATTGCTAAAGGTAACGACCTCGTGTATCAATCGTTCTTGGAGAATACAAACGCTCAGGAAAATACGCCTCAATCGTCTAGTGGTGCTATTGGTGTGACTGCTAATGTAGTAAGCCCTAATCCAACCCTAGCAGTAAACTCATCGGCACCTCCCATGCCGTTGAGTTTTTATCCTAGCCAAACCAGTAAACTCGTGGCTGCACCCACAAACCCTAATCTGATCATGAGCGTACCCGGCTCGGCGTCAACCCCGAACCAGAACCTAGTCGCACCACCTATGAGCACAAATATGATTAGATCAATGCCGAGTTACGGTTCGGCGTACATGCCACAAATAGCACCCATAGCTAGTCATCATATCGCTCCTACACCGCAAGCATCTTCGTCCACCACGGGCGAAGTTTTGGCTAAACTCAGGGAGGATGTGAGCAAGATGTTTCAGGAATCCTTCGGAGTTGAGCCGAAGATGAGAAGTCGGGTGTACCAGAAGCCATACCCCGAGTACTATGATACAGTCCCATATCCTCCGGGTTATAAGGTTCCTGACTTCGCCAAGTTTAATGGGGAAGGAACGAAAACAACATGGGAACATGTTAGTCGGTATCTAGCACAGTTAAGTGAAGCAAATTCGTTAAATGAATTGAAGCTGCGTATATTCCCTTTATCTTTGACTGGCACCGCATTTTCATGGTTTGCTGCTTTACCGCATGGCTCTATCCTTCTGTGGTCACAGTTAGAACAAAAATTTCATGATCATTTTTATAGTAGCGATAGTGAGATTAAGTTGTCACATCTTACATTGGTTAGGCAAAAACATGATGAATCGGTCACCGATTACATAAAGAGGTTTAGGAATACAAAGAACCGATGTTATAGCTTAGTGATAACTGAAAGAGACTTGGCTGATCTCGTGCTTAATGGCTTGAGAACTCACATTAGAGAAAGGTTAGAAGGTTATGAACTCTTGAGTATTAACCAAGTCTTGCAAAAGGCTCTAGCTCAAGAGAACCGAAGCATAGAGTTCAGAGAAGTCCATAGGTCTAAACCCGATCGTCCTAAAATGCATATGGTCGGATGTGATAGTAATAGTTCAGACAATGAGGTTGATGTCTATGCTGCTGAGTTTGTTTGGTCCTCTAAGGCCAAACCACATGCTTGCAATGCTCTTAAGCCGGTTCGTAAAAACCGTGAAGAAGAGATGAAATTCACTTTTGACATAGCCAATGTGATCAAATATTTGATGCATTGTTGCAAGATAAAGTCATTAGAATATCACACGCTTTGCCACCTTTTGAAGAGCTGAAACGGCGAGCTTATTGCAAGTATCATAATTCTTTCTCTCATGCTACTAACGATTGCAATGTTTTTCGGCGACAGATCCAATCGGCTATCAATGATGGATGATTGAGTTTTGCTGAAATGCAAGTGGACAAGCAACCTTTCCTGATGAATGCTATCAACTTGGAGGGAAAGAAGGTGTTAATTCGGCCCGAGCTAGTCGAATCCGCTAACAAGGATAATATCATCATTGATGAACCTAGGGAGATAAAGGAGAAGGACAAGGTTTTGGGAAGAGAAGTTGTATTCGACAAGCAATCCGATGGCAAAGAAACGTTGAAGATTACTATTAGAAATCCTGCACTCGGGGGGCAACCGCAAGTACAAGAAAATGCTCGTGTCAAATTTATCAAGCCCAAGAGTCCAGAAGTCGGCAAGTGGAAAACAAATGAAACCAAAGTACAACACAAGCGAATTAAGCCAACTTTTGATATGTTGCTGTCCAAATATGCCAATCAAGCGGCCAGTTCTGTCTCTAACCGGTCGTCACATTTGAAGCGTCTGAGATCGCCTCCAAGGCAAGACTTCCAGCGTCAAGCAGGGTCATATGGGCCATGGGTCCTGACTCCATGGATGGTGCCGCCTCCCTACATGCCTACGTGGAAAGCTTCGATGGAAGATGGGGGCCACACCCAATGGTGCCCTGTACTTTTCATCCGGGATGGGTAGCGCCGAGGAGACCTGTTCACGAGAGACTCACCCCTCCTACTCAGGGCGGACTAGGTAATGAGGCTAGTCGGCCATCACAGGCTTCTCCGAGATAGTTGGTCAAAAGGGTGTGGCGTGCTAAGCCGCCGAGTACTAACGTTCCAAAGGCCAGCAAGCCAGAGTTGGAGATCAAAGAACTCAGTAAAGGGCCGGTTATTATTGGTAACCCGGCTAAGTCTGATGATGGCATAAGTGCTGACCAGCAGGGTTCCATGGCTAATGACCATGAAGCTAGCACGAGCAAGAGCAAGCCTAGGGATCCCAAATACACTCAACCTAAATGGTGTCCTCCTGGGTTGTCTAAGACCAAGAAGAGGAGATTGCAGCGCATGAGGAACCAAGAGAAGGTAGAGCAAGAAGCGGAGAAGCTAAGGGATGAATCCTTTAACGAAATTCGGCCCGCGGCGCCCATAAAACAAGCATGGAAACCTCAACGAGTAGAAGGTACAGCAGCTCATATGCCATCAAAGGACGGCGGCATGGTTATTACGGCGTCACCTACATCATGTACCGCACACCCTCTACTCGGGAAGGATCCGGAGTCGGTAGCCACTTCAAAGGACGATGAAGAGGAGATGGTGGATTACGAACCCACGCCGACTCGAGGAGGTATGGATATAAATATGGTATATTACTTTCCTATTGAATTTCGTGCCATAGATGAAGAAGGGGAGGTAGCCCAGCTGGATTTTGGTCCAAAGAATGCCATCTTTGAGAAGCCAAAAGAACCAGTGAAACACTTGAAGCCATTGTACGTCAAGGGTCACATTAATGGATCACCGGTGGCTAGGATGCTCGTGGATGGCGGTGCTGTGGTGAACCTTATGCCATATTCGGTCTTCAAGAAGTTGGGGCTGCATGACGATGAATTGATGAAAATCAATATGGTGCTTAATGGGTTTGAAGACAAAGAAAAGACGGAAGCCAAAGGTGTGATGTACGTCGAGCTTACCATGGGAAGCAAGACTCTGGCTACCGCATTCTTCGTTGCCGAGGTGCAAGGTAATTACAATGTCATATTAGGCCGCGATTGGGTTCATGCCAACCAGTGCGTGCCGTCTACTATGCACCAATTCTTGATACAATGGGTTGACGAGGAAGTCGAAGTCATTCATGCGGACAACTCGACTTGTGTTGCTCTGGCCGATGTGTTGGTGGATTGGCAACATCCCAATGCGACTTGTCTGACAGGGCGCGATCTTTCCGAGTTCGACTTCCTTAGCGCTACAAGAAACGGCTTCGTACCCGTCTCCTTAAGGCCGGTTGGTAGTGACGACTTTAGGGCAACTCGGCTTGCATTGCTTTGGCCGATGCGCTGATGAATCGGCAGCATCCCAGCATGACTTGTTCAACAGGGTTTGACTTCTCGGGATCCGATTGCCCTAGTGTTACCAGGAGCGACTGGGTGCCCATCTCTGCAAAGCCGGTTGGTGGTAACCGGCTCCAAGGTATGAAGTAATTAGATGGATCCAACTCGGAATGGTTACAGAAGCGTCTTGCAAAATATCGGTCCAACAAGGACGATATGCATGAGTCCATAGAAGAACCAGATGACATGGACAAGTTGGGACAAGGTTTCACGTCGGCTGATCCGTTGGAGGAGTAGACATAGGAGATGGTTCAATTCCTAGGCCGACATTTGTGAATAAGAATTTAAAAGCCGACTGTAAGTTTAAGCTAGTCGAGTTGTTAAAAGAATATGTTTGTTGCTTTGCGTGGGAATATCACGAGATGCCCGGCTTGGACCGAGAACTAGTAGAGCATTGGTTGCCTATTAAGGTGGGTTTTAGACCTTTCAAACAACCGACCAGAAGGTTTAATCCCAGGATGTATGACCGAATCAAGGAGGAGATTGGTCGTTTGCTTAAAGCTAATTTTATTAGACCTTGCAGGTATACCGACTGGATTTCTAACATTGTGCCTGTGGAAAAGAAGGGATCCGGCAAACTGAGAGTGTGCATTGATTTCAAAGACCTGAATAGAGCTACATCCAAAGATGAGTATCCTATGCCAATAGCCGATATGCTTATTAATGATGCTTCTAGACATAAGATCATTAGCTTTCTTGATGGTAATGCGGGGTACAATCAAATTTTCATGGCCGAAGAGGACATGTCCAAAACGGCTTTTCGTTGCCCCGGGTTTCTTGGTTTATTCGAGTGGACGGTGATGACTTTCGGGTTGAAAAATGCCGGTGCCACATATCAAAGGGCTATGAACTTAATCTTTCATGATCTGCTTGGCGTCATACTTGAAGTCTATATTGATGATATCGTTGTCAAGTCGGATGCCGTTGAATCTCATTTAGCCGACTTGCGCTTAGCTTTTGAAAGGATGAAAATGTATGGTTTAAATATGAATCCTTTGAAGTGTGCTTTTGGTGTATCGGCTGGGAAGGTTTTGGGCTTTGTTGTACATCAACATGGCATAGAGATTGATCCCAAGAAGATAAAAGCTATACAGAATGTGCAAGCTCCAACATGTAAGAAAGAAATGCAGAAGTTTCTTGGCAAAGTCAACTATCTAAGGAGATTCATAGCCAAGTTGCAGGGAAAGTTAACTCGTTCACTCCCATCCTTCGATTGAAAAATGCAATGATTTTACTTGGGGGGCAAGACAGCAAGAAGCATTTGAGATGATCAAGGTTTATTTGTCCACTCCTCCAGTGTTGAAAGCACCCAAGCATGGGAAACCCTTTAGGCTGTATATTGCAGCAGAAGAAGGCATCATTGGTGCTATTTTAACTCAAGAGACCGAGGGAAAGGAGCATGCTATCACTTATTTAAGCCGGCGCCTATTGGACGCCGAGACAAGGTATACTTTTGTTGAAAAATTATGCTTATGCCTATACTATGCTTGCACGAAGTTGAGACATTATTTACTGTCTAGTGCTTGCATAGTAGCTTGTCAAACCGATGTCATTAAATACATGTTGCATAGGCTAATTCTTAGTGGTCGAATTGGCAAATGGGCTTATGCTTTGATTGAATATGATTTGGCATATGAATCTTTGAAGTCTATGAAGGGCCAAATCATTGCTAATTTTATTGTCGAACATCGGATTGGCAACGGGCATAGTATTGGCATTGATCTTGTCTCTCTAGTACCATGGAGGTTATATTTCGATGGGTCAGTTTGTAGCAATGCCCAAGGTGTTGGCGTTGTTTATATATCCCCTTATGGTACTGTTTTTGAAGCCTCATGCCGCTTAGAGTATTTTTGCACAAATAATCAAGCCGAATATGAAGCATTGTTGTTCAATTTAGAGCTTTTGATTGCTATAGGTGCTACACATATTGAGGCCTTTGGTGATTCGTTGTTAGTAGTTCAGCAAATATCTAAGGTTTATCATTGTCTCGACGAATCACTCAATGCTTATCTCGATAAATGTCTGGATGTAATTTCTACCTTGGATTATTTTAGTATTGCTCATATACCTAAACAAGAGAATTGGATTGCAAATAAGCTGGCGCAACAAGCATCTGGTTACCATGTTGATTGTGGTATATTTCATATTTCTCAAGAGCCGATGCTTGGTCCCAATCACATAGGTAAGGTTGAACCGGAGCCCGCCAGTTCGGCCATTAGTGAGAAGCCTAGTATAGGTGACAGCGAGTATTGGAGGAAACCCATTGTTGACTATTTACAGGATCCTAGTAAAAAGGTGGACAGGACCGTTCGGCGAATGGCTTTCAAATATACATTGATAGATGATGATCTTTATCACCGGACGGTTGACGGTGTTCTTTTAAAGTGCTTGGACGAGGACCAAGCGAGAGTTGCAATGGGAGAGGTGCATGAAGGCATTTGTGGTACTCATCAGTTGGCACACAAGATGAAGTGGTTGTTACGACGCGCTGGATTTTATGGCCGATGATGATTAATGATTGCTTCAGATATTACAAGGGGTGTGAGGCTTGCTAGAAGTTTGGTGACATTCAATTAGCCCCTCCTGCTATGTTATATCCTATTGTCAAGCCGTGGCCATTCAGAGGTTGGGGATTGGATTTCATCGGACAAATTTATCATTCTTCTTCAAAAGGGCATCGGTTTGTGTTAGTAGCTACTGATTATTTCACCAAGTGGTCTGAAGCAGTACCTCTCAAAAATATGACCCACATGGAGGTAATCCAATTCATAACTGGGCACATTATTCATAGATTCGGTATTCCTCAAACTTTGACTACGGATCAAGGTCCATCATTTATATCAAGACAAGTGAAAGAATTTGCCGAATCCTATAAAATAAAGTTGCTCAATTCTTCTCCATATTATGCCCAAGCTAATGGACAAGCCGAGTCTAGCAATAAGGTGTTAATCAAGCTCATCAAGAAAAGATCGAAGATAAAGCCGGAAGATGGCATGAGGTGTTGTCCGAAGCTTTATGGGCGCATAGAATTTTAAGACATAGTGCTACAAAGGTAATTCCATATGAACTCGTGTATGGACAAGAGACCGTTTTGCCTGTAGAGGTGAATCTGAGTGCTTTAAGATTTGCCAAGCAAAATGATTTATCGGCGGTGGATTTTCATAATTTGATGATGGATAATCTTGATGAAGTCGCCGATAAACGTTTGGTTACTTTAAAGGTCATAGAAAGAGACAAATTGAGAGTAGCAAGAGCATATAATAAAAAGGTCAAGTTAAAGAGCTTCCAAGTCAGCGACTTAGTGTGGAAGGTAATCCTACCAATTGGCTCAAAAGATAATAAGTTTGGGAAGTGGTCTCCGAGTTGGGAAGGTCCTTTCAAAATTATAAGGGTGCTTCCTGGAAATTCATAGTTGGTGGAATCCATACAAGGTACTTTGTTGCTTCGAGCTCTCAGCGGCAAATATTTGAAGAAGTTCCACCCAAGTGTATGGCAGGAGGCTTGATAGTGCTGTGGCCGATATGTTATATCGCCCTGAGTAGAAGAGAATTGGCCGGTGAGATATTTGGCATCGTCCTAAGGATTTGTCATAGTGTTTTCGGTAAATACAATCATACCGAAAAACAAGGGGGCATGTGTTGATAGCAAAATTTGGCCGAGTTAATATAATTGCTAATGGCTGATTCGGCTGGCCAATAACTGTTTAGAATTGGTGTTGACTTGCAGCGGAGGCTTGGCGGATCTAGCATACCGAGTAGTCTGCGGTACTCCCGACTGGTCTGGCATGACGAGTGGCTCAAGCCGACTGGCCCGCGGCGCTCTCGAGTTGTCCAACGTGCCGAGTTGCTCGCAGCGCTGCCGAGTCGTTTAGTGCGCCGAGTAGCTCGCAGCTTCCCGAGTGGTCCGATATGGCG
>JAGXJF010002489.1:0-52920 GCA_019208055.1 Stipa capillata
AGATGAACTTCGTCATGACCGACCTGAACAATTTTTCAATGACCTCGGTTTCCCTGATTTTTCCACCAAATGACCAAAGCTCGCCCACTAGATTTGTGAGCTTCTTGGAGTACTCGCTAATCAACTCGGAGTCCTCCATCTCCATCTTGTTGAGCTACCGCTTCAACACATAGGCCCTTGCCCGTTTCACCTTGTCCTCCCCGACCTCCATCTCTCGAAGAGCTTCCCAAGCCTCCTTCATTGTTTCAAACTTGGCTAAGGTCATTAGGGCCGAGTCAGGGACAGCTTGTGCGATGGCGACCATTGTGTCTTGATCTTTCTCCACATCGGCATCTTCTTTACCGTCCTCTATCACCGACCAAACACCCAAAGAGAGAAGAATCAACTTCATCTTCACGGCCCATATGCCGTAGTTTGATTCGTTCAACATCGGGTATTGAATCGGTATAGCTTTTGATGATGAGATCTTTGTGCTGCCAGAGTTGTCACTTCCGGAGCTTTTCTTCTTGTCGGTAGAGTCGTTGTCATTGTCGCCAGCCATCTCCTTCGCCTCGTGATCGGTGGCTCTGATACTAAATGTTGGTTTCTTAAGCTTAAATCACGATTGAGAGAACGAGTACGCAAGAAAATAATTTAGAGCTAGAGGCTCATATCGTGCCTCCTTTCTTCCTATCTTGTATTTCTTTTCGTTGTTTGGTGATTACACTATGCTACCCTCTACCGGGAAGTGTCAAGGTTACCATGGGGGCACATGCACCCATTATTTTAAAATTTTTGAAAATCACACATTTATGTTTTGAAAAATCCTAAAAAATTCATACATGTATATCACGGAGTGAGGTATGCACGGTTAAATTTTTGTAAAATAATATACCAATTTGTGACCTATGTAAAAAAAAGGAAAACACATTGGGGGTCATGAACAGTCGTGAACAGTACACATATTTTTTTTATACAGGTCACAAATTGGCATATTATTTTACGAAAATTTACTTGTGTATACTTCGTTACATCCTAAACCGGTATGAATATTTTTAGATTTTTTTGAAACTTATATGTAATTTTAAAAATCGAGGAAAGTCAAATAGGTGCAAATGCCCCCAACTGCACAAAATCCCCGATCACCCTCTACCTCCTTATATAGGTGAAAAAACACCTCATATAAACTAACTAGGACTAGGAGTCCTAATCCTATTCTTATTTTCTCCCTACTCCTATTTCTTTTCTATTCTATTTCTTTCTTAACTGGACCGGATAGCACTCCTAGCAGTACTCGAACATCACTTTTCTTAAGCAACTAAGCAACGTGATTAACTTATATGTAATTTTAAAAAATCGAGGAAAGTCAAATAGGTGCAAATGCCCCCAACTGCACAAAATCCCCACTCACCCTCTACCTCCTTATATAGGTGAAAAAACACCTGATATAACTAGGACTAGGAGTCCTAATCCTATTCTTATTTTCTCCCTACTCCTATTTCTTTTCTATTTTATTTCTTTCCTAACTAGACCGGACAGCACTCCTAGCAGTACTTGGAGATCACTTTTCTTAAGCAACTAAGCAACGTGATTAACTACATCACTCTCCACCTCCGCTCCCCTGCATTTCTACCCGAGCTGCTAAGCTTTGGTACGAGCTGTGCGTGCCGCCGTGCTCCTCCTTCCCCGGCGCTACAAGGTCCGAGCTCCCACTGCTGCGCCTTAGCGCACTTCCTACCACTTCTCTGTCCTCTGACTTCTTGTCTGAGCTAGCAAACCAAGCTGCTTCAAGCCTTCCTCAAGCTCACCCCTTTCCGCAAGATCTGAGCTAGTCCTACCTCCGCTACTCCTCCCGAGCACCAACACTGGCTGCAAGGCTCTCCTCTCCCGGCTCCGGTCGCAAACCACCATAGCCACCTCCCGTGAAGACCGGCCGCCTCAGTCACATTCGTCCTCCCTGATTTCTCCCTACTCTCTGCAATTTTCCCCAAGCACAGTAACCTCCGTGGGGCCCCTCTCCCGCTCTGCCGGTGAGGACTCACTATGGCCAACCGGCGTGAATCTAGCTGCCCCAAACGCGGACACCTCTTCTCGTTCTCCCTCACGCCTTTTTCTGTTCACTCTGCCCGCTGACCTCCCTTGCGGTTGCGGCAATGGCGAGTCTCCGAGCAGCCGAGCCGCCTGTAAGATCCACTCGACGCCGTGGCTGCACTTCAATCACCGCTAGTGCCGGCAAATGCCCCGCCCCCTTTCTTTTTCTCTCGCCCCATCGGCTCTTCGCCCTCTCCTCCGCCTGGCCCCGTCTTCGGTAGGCACAGGTTAACAACCCTAATCCTAGTTTGTGCATTAAGTAATTCCTTAGCATACAAAGCACTATCGGTCGGGCCGACGAACTCATTTACTGAAGGTGCGATCACCAAATACATGTTCGCTATTGGGACTCAGACTCCGCCCATCTCTCCTCCTGTTGTACACCTTCTAATCTTGAAAACGTGAAGCCTTCCCATTTCCACCCTACTAAGGCCAAAAGCGCATTCCTCAACTACATCTTCGACATCAACCCCCCTTCCCTGCCGGCAGATCTTTCCCTCTTTTGTTTTCTCTCCCGGCAAATTTTGAAGGCCCCGTGTCTCCTCTGTCACAACTCCGAACCACCCGACTCTTCTTTCGATGTTCGTCTAAATTCAAGACCTACCTACCAGTACCAATTTCTTAATTTTTGAAATTATTTGAAATTCAAAATTTGAATTTAAGCCAAATATAATCGACAGGTATATATCTTCTCATATCTAGCCCCCAAACAAAATGTTTCTTTTCTTAATATCATTTAAAAATCATATACAAGGTTTTGACTCCAGTATACATTTAAAATCTAACTATTTTGTTCAAATAAAAGAAAACATAGGGCCTATATGGTTTCAATGTTGAGCAACTATTAATACATTCCCCCTAATCTTTCGAATAGAAATCTATAAAGCATTCTGAATTTGGTTTGAATTCTCTTGTCTCAAATAAAGTTCAAGCTTAAGACATTTGTATGAATACAAGGAAAACCTTAACTTCCCCCCACACCTTAAATACAACGTTTCATATCGTGTTTAACCCCATGCACCTACATAATTGTCAAAAGCTTCATATACTTAGAAGCTAACCAAGATGTCGTGCTGGTATGAACTAATTCCTCTAATTTACATTTGATGTCATTGGGTTTTACTCGAACCATTAGTTTATTCGATGTCCCTTTTAACGTGTAGAACTAACGTTCCGATATCTTGCCCGGAGGATTCCGGACCATTGTCGCATCAAGCGTGAACTTGAGACTCGGCCAATATTGCTAGGCAAGCACTCCCACCTTGATCATGTTGAATCTCATATGTGTGAAACTTAATTACTTTGTTTACAACTCTGCATGCTATGTGTGTATCAACAATATTTTGTACTAGACCTAGATATACCCTATAGCTGCATATGACTTAGACCCGAGAACTAGATCCTTGTAACCCTAGTAATACCTAGCCGGTCATCACCTGACTAGCAAAATATTAGAGTTATAGGCGATAGCCATGCTTAGACCTACTATAGAGAAAAATCTATTTGTCCGACTCACGCGAACCACCCCTTTGGTCATGGGATTAAAACCCTCAGGAGGGGGAGTACCTTTCGAGGCGATTGTTTGAAAGTGATGTTTACCAAAACCCTAAACTAAAATGGAGGATGATTTTGATTCGGGTGACAACAGTAAGTGGAGGTCGGAGGAATAGTTGTAGCATGTAGGGACGTGGCTATGAGGTGATGATGTGCAGTCTTGCTCCAATCAATTAATGACTGAGTCTAAGTGCCGCTGGACCAAGTTCACCCCGTACATCCACATGTCCTTTGTGGGAATGACTTGGCTAATTACCCTGTCGAGTGCTGGTGTTTGGACCTGTGGGCAGCAGGAAGAAAGTGCTAGGTGGATTGTTATCCCTAGAGGACTTCCATGTGGCTACGTAGGAAGTTGTTTGACACAAAGGTGGGTTCCATTTTAGGTTATGTGTCGGGGACCGCTGAACATAAATGAAGCTAGGTAGACTTCATCTAACGGGTCCAGCCATAGTACGAAAATGGGAGAAATGTCTCATTGTAATAACCCTGCCGGTACCCTTCGTAAAGAGTACTCATCTAGCCATGGCGACAAGGGGGACTCACATCTTGTGGGTAAAGCTGTACAACCTTTGCAGAGTGTTAAGATCTATTCGAATAGCCACGTCCTCAGTTATGGACACAACTTGGAAAGGTCACACACTGGTTAGACTAAGTTTTGATTGAAAAATCTGGAAAATAGGATTAAGGACGTGGGCATGATGTATCCATAGTGTGCAGTTTGAGCTACAGGCTGGTAGTGAGGAACTGCAGAAGTGGAATCTAGCCCATGCTATGAGGCGGTAGCACGGGTAGGCTTTAAGGAATACTTGAGACAATACAAGGGTTATCGACCTCTAGTTGACGATTGTTGATATGTAACTTCCGGCACTAGAGACTAACCCGACAGAGACGGGCTTGCTTTTATTAATGCTTTTGAATCTACTGCTACCATATTTCGAATGAAAACTTACTCTTCTGCTCAACATTCAACTTAGGGTAGAGCCATAAAAATCAGGCCTTGCACGAAATACATCTATTATACTCTTCTTGTGGGATGTTTGCAAGTACATTCAATGTACTCACCTGACTTGTTGATTTGGCCAGATGAAGAAGACGTCGACTCCAAAGACAACGATGGTATTCACGAAAGCTAGAGCGTAACCTCAGTCAGTTGGTTGTCGGGTATGGCATATTGATGGGCCATATCACCGCTTGACTTTCCGCTGCAAGATTTTAACCGTTGGGCTACAGACACTAGTGCAGAACCCCCATACTAGTGGCGTGCTCAAATAGCTATTAGTGGCGTGTGGGCAGCACGCCACTAGTATCACGCCGGTGGTAATTGGTTACTAGTGGCGTGCTGCCCACACGCCACTAGTAACACACATACTAGTGGCGTGCCCCCTTCAACACGCCACTAGTAACGAAAATACTAGTGGCGTGCCACTTATTCCCCACGCCACTAGTAAGGAAGGTCATTAGTGGCGCCCCTTTTCCTGTGCACGCCACTAGTAGATATTTTTCGAGTTTAAAAAAATACTACATCTATTTACTAGTGGCGTGCTCTTAGGTTGACACGCCACTAGTAATGCTTATACTAGTGGCGTCCCACTTGGTCCACACGCCACTAGTAAGTTACCCAGTCCCAAAAAAAATTGGCTGCCGCGGCAGCCAAAACCGCCGTTTCAGCTGCCGCGGCACTGTGCGGCAGGGCGACAGTGGTGCAGAGGCTGCCGCGGCAGCAAAAGCAACGGTTTCTGCTGCCGCGGCAGCAGTGCGGCAGGGCGAAGGTGCGAAGCCATTGCTGCCGCGGCAGCCGAAACCTTCGTTTCAGCTGCCACGGCAGCAGTGCGGCATGGCGACGGTGCTGCCGAGGCTGCCGCGACAGCAAAAACCGCCGTTTCAGCTGCCGCGGCAACAGTTCGGTAGGGCGACGGTGGTGCCGCGGCAGCAAAAACCACCATTTTTTGCTGCCACGGCAGCAGTGCGGCAGGGCGACGGTCGTTCAGAGGCTGCCGCGGCAGCAAAAACCGCCGTTTCTGCTGCCACGGCAGCAGTGCGACAGGACGACGGTGTGTAGTTGTTGCCGCGGCAGCGGAAACCGCCGTTTCTGCTGCCGTGGCAGCAGTTCGGCAGGAGCTAGTATCAATATAGGCACTAGGCATCTTACAAAAAGAAGTAAGACGATTACAACGAAACTCTCATTAATATACAAACTATGCATCTGAAAAAGAAAATAGTCGAGTTTGGTAAAACGTTAACACAACGACAATGTGCATATACACAACAAGCCCATCATCGTCACTCTCGTTTAACCTAGCTAGCGCTCGCTTCAGTTGTATTCGGAACTAGCACGGCGAGCGTCTGCTACCGACTTGTACAAGTGCGGTATGTCGTTAGCCTGTCCCTTTAAGCGAGCCTCTCGCTCCTCCGGAGTTGATGCGCCGCCGTTGAAGATCCCGGTGGCGTCGATGACATCCTGGTTGATGATGCTCGCAAACTTCTCCTGGATGCGTCGGAACTCGTCTTTGCAATCTCCTGAGAGTTGCTGCAGGCTTTTCCCCCCACTTGGTGATGTCAGCGTGGTCTGTGAAGGTTTTTCGTGCACGTACGTACCGCTCCATGTGGTGGATGACGTAGTAGCCGCACGTCACGCTGTTTTTCGGCTGCTGCATGCAACAGAAGTCGGTGTTGTGGCCGAAGCGTGGCAGGCCAAGCTTATTCTTCTTTCTGTATTTCTCGATGGTGTGTCCTCCCCTGTAATTATACTCGAATAGAGCTTCATCTAGAAGCTGCTTCACGGAGGTGTAGTCTTTCTTCTCGCTTCTCATCGAATCCAAGAAATAAGTATGGGAATACTTCGGGGATACAACGATGAGGATGCAGTGGTTCCTGCGCAAACAGTTGAAAGGCGAATATCGTCAAACCTTGGTACGTGTAAGCATAATGGAGGTCTACGAAGGCATATTGGGGCTAGCGAACGACTTACAGGGGAAGGTAGGGCACGAGAAGGCAGTCTTTCTCCTTATTGGCAACCATGAAGTCTGAAATGTACCTCTTCGCAGTTTCAAACCCCTGAGGGTTGCGAAGGTTGTTCTCGTGCATGTGGTAAGGGTCCGCTACCGCGACATCCTGCTCCTTCTCGAGTCTTGCCACTCTGCCTTCATGAAGCGCCCATAGGCGGAGTAAGGATGGGCCGAGGCGGAGGAGGTTGAACATGTTGAAGATCTCCTCGAAACGCAGATAGAACTTGTCAGCCGGGAAATCTTCGACGAAGTCGAAACCCGGTGGCACCTGCACCGTGAAAACTGGCAGATCTTGATCTCGAAGCGAACGAGCCTGCCTCTCCCTAGCGAGAATGTCGTCATGCAGAATCCTCATTTCGAACGGGAGGGTGTCGTACATATCCGTCGGTACGATGGGTTCGCCAGGGATATGGAACGCCCGCCATTGAGGACGACGACCCTCTGTTTGGCTAGATCCCGAGGATTTATTAGCCTGGACCGAGATGTTCTGAACAGGCTGGCTGGCAGCGTCCTTGTAATCTTTCTTAGCAGGCCGCTTTCTCTTCTTTTTGGTTTCCGGGGCCGGGGGATCACCGCCCAAGGCGTCTTTGGTCGCTTTAAAGATTGTGTTCGGAGTCAGCTTCGGTTTTCTGGGTAGTTGCTCCTCTGTGTCGGCTGGCGGCGTCTCGTTAAATAGACTCCTCTGGCAAGGAACATCACGTTCTGTTTCGGGAGGAGGCATGACATAGTCATCATTGAAGTACTGATCGACGTCGTCCTGCCCCTCCTGTTCCTCCGCGGCCTCACCATGATCACCCAAAGGAGATGGTCCTAGTTGAGTGACGCTGGCAGGGATCGCCGACGACGAGGGTGTTTCGCGTGAGGTGGTCCCGCCCAAAGAAATTTGCGTCTTCGGCCACCTGAGGGTCCAATTCCGGCAATCTACAAGCTTCATCTGTGTCTCCGCCCCTTCAGGTTGTATAGGAGGATCCACATCTTCGTAGCCGGGTGTCACCCTAACCACAGAAACCCTAACCACATCGCTTGGCAGCGGCACGGTGTGCATCACCTTCTGTTTGGGGAGAATGACTATTCCCTTTGCAACCGGCGCCATTTCACCGTTCACCATGGCGTGGAGAGTGCACGGAGTGTCTTCCTGCGAAACATGTACGCGTCGTCGATGTTAGAGATCCGAACAACCAAACCATGCATGGAAGAAGGTGTTTGTTGAGCCGGCGACGCTTACCGTGAGGGCGTCGATATCGGCCGTTGACGACCTGTGGCCCATGAAAGAGACAGAGGGGCTGCTATGAAGTGCATCGGGCCGCGGCTCTTTCTCTAAATTGACATTGGCCGGCGCCGATGTGACGGCGCCTGGTGGTGGTACTGTTTGCCCCGATGCCAAACTGAGCTTGACGGCCTCAATTAGGTCGGGCCACATTTCCTGCACTTGGGCTTTCGCCATGGCTTTGGCTTTGACCTCGATTTCTTTCGCCATTTCTTCTCTCATTTCGGCTATTCTGGTTTCTAAAGTAGCCCGGCCGGCTCTCCTTCTCTGCCTTGCAAGCTCACGGTCTTCGGGATAATATGTTTCCCATTTGGCACTGACTCCGGCGCCGTTCACACGACCATGAGCCGGCTTCGCTAACGGGTCCTTGCCGAGGGCCTCGTTGATTGACCGGTTAAGAGGGTCGTCCCACCTGGCCGAGGACTCCTGCGAGCTTTGAGGTTCCGCATGATGCTTTCGCTGCAATAGGAACGTGAACCATATAGAAACGTGACTACTTGGAAAAAAATTGACTTAATTAGGATAAATAGAATTAAGCGGGTTAATTAATTACCAGGAGTTCCTCGACTTTCTTCGTTTTGTCATCCGTTTCCCATTCCCCGGTCTCTTTATTGAATTTGTATCGGCCCCTGATGAAATCATGTTCACGCGGTTCTTGGAATTCCCTGAACGGGTTTGGGACGCCCGCCGCAGCCATTAAAGCATCCTGCTTCTCCCACTTGGGCTTCTTACCTGGGTAACCACGGCTTCCGAGGGTGTGGTTACCTAAGTTCCTTGCTCGCATATCGTGCCCCCATTTCTCGTACTCCTTGACTTGAGGGGTCTGGCAGTGCTGCTTGAAAAGATTCCAGTCCCCTTCAGAAATCGAAGGCCACACCTTACGGACCTCGGTTTCGTAATCTTTGTCAAGGTATTCATTTTTGGCCTTCGATTTCCAATTACTCAAAAGCTTGGAGAACTTGCTGATGGCTCTATTGTTTACCAGGGTGTCATGCTCTTGGGACTCGTGCTCGTCCGGGAACTTGAATTTACCGTGGAGCTTCCCAATGAGGAGAGTTCGCACCTCCCTCTTGTCATTCGCCCTCAGGTTGCTTTCATTGATGTTCACGGTTTCTCGGAGGATGCATCCTAGGGCGTTACTGTAGTGTTGAGCGGCCTTCTTCGGACTAACAGGTAGACCGTCGGCGTCCACTCGATTGACCACGATCCTATCAGTGCCAATCCTGTTTCGAGACCTAGGCTTCCGCTGCTTCTTGGGTTCTCCAGCCTGGTCCCCCGGGCCGGTCCCTTCGTCGCGATCGGTCGCATCTTCAGGACAGGTGCCGGCGCCGGACTCGTCATTATCAGTCGTTGTGTACTCCTGCGCGTCCGTATATGCGCCGATGGTGTCCAGACCTTGGCACTCATGTGACAGTGGAGCTAGGGCTTCGTCGCCCGTACGTGTCGTCCGCGAAGAAGAGGCCACGGTGGGGTTGTTTCCGGACATATTCGAACTAAATAATAAATTGTAAGACAAATGTTAAAAACATCTATAAAATCTATAGAATTACTAAAAATAACTAAAAAAATCAATCATATATTGTGTCCATGAACTTGCATGCCAAAAATAGAACAGACTTATTGTGTTATCAATCAACTATTTGCGATCTTCAAACCAAGTATGTAGGAAGCAACAGTTTAATAATGGGACAAAAAGAATAATTTGATAGATCAATAAATAACACTATACTTTTCACCAGTATAATCCTTTAGTATCTACATCTTTTCCAGACTAACTGATATTACTACAAATATGTGCTTTAAAAAAATTAAAAATTTCGGCATAACCTTTGCTAAAAATGGGACATATTGAGTGCCAGAAATTTGACGAAATATTGACGAATCAACATTTCGCCAAAACATTGGCACTCATGTATATTCCCTGCAAAAAGAAGAAAACACACAGCGCGAGACACTTCATCGCGAGCAACAAATTGTTGCCTCGGCTCGATGGCCGGAAAATCACACACAAAACATATTCTTCCGCCCTCGACTCGATGGCCGGTACCACATTATAACTACCTCACTGGTGGAGCGCCGGTGGCACTTTGAGGCGTTGCTTGAGGATGCGTTCTTCTCGAACAGTGGGTTCGTCACCTTCTCCTGCACACAAACAAATCCAAAGAAATCAGAACAATATGAACATGGCAAAATATTTCGTATTGCAATAATACGAGAACCATGGAAGCAAAACTCAGTTCTTGCATACATTCGGCATTCTCAAGTCAATACCACATAAGAGCAAAAACCACATAAGAGCATTAAAGGAAAATCGGATCAAGCAACATGCAGCAACGTCATCACAGGAGTCAGCTCAACACGGGGTCTCATTTGTTCAGTGCTACTGGCTCCAGCTCCTACATTCCCTAGAACACACCACAACTGGTAATTGAAGTCTCACTTATCGCGTACAAGTCTAGAGACAGAAGGGTATGACATATAACTAGAAAAAAAGAGCGGCCTGTGGAGCTGGATCACACATTGTACTATCCTCTGTTTTCTTCTCCTTTACAACTAATATTTAAGTCTGATTGAGAACCATGCCAATTCTGCCAACATATCAAAAGAAAACAGCTAAGTCAATGCAGTTTTTCCTCTCAGCGATCAGACCAGTCCAAGGTCTACCTCAATGAAAAACAAAAAAAATGGCTGCATCACCCAACAGAACCAAGTGCACACGCTGATGACATCAAAAACACCTTGCTCAGGAAAAGCACGCATCAAGAACACTATTACAACTAATATACATGCTCAAGCCAGATCTGATAGCAAATCATGCAGGAGGAGGGTGCCAAACAAGATGGGGAAAATCACCTCCACTCCACCCGGGAGAGTCGTCGGGGAGTATGGCGCTGGAGAGGATGGTGGTCGGGGAGGAATGCTGGCTCGGGGAGGCTCGCGCTCACGGAAGGCCGGCGGCTCGGGGACGCCGCCGCTCGGGGAAGACCAGCGCTCGAGGAGGCCACCGCTCGGGGAGGCCACCGCTCGGTGAGGGCCGGTGCTCGGGGAGGCCGGCGTTGGGAGGCGTGCGGGTCGGAGAGGCAGCGCTCGGGGAGGCGTGCCGGTTGGGGAGGAGGGCTGGCGCTGGGGGAGGAGGCGGCGGCGGCGGCGGCGGCTCACAGAACCTAGGGCTAGTGCGACAGAGAGCAGAGGTCCGGGGAGTTACCAGTTCGTTTTGTTCAAGTGGCAGAGGCGGGAGGGAGGGAGCGGGAGGGGGCGGGAGGGAGGGAGCGATGGCGGCGGAGGGCTCTCGGGAAGAACTTAGGCGCGAGGGCGAGGGATTTGGGAAGAAGGCGCAACCGCGCAAGGAATTTGGGAATTTAGAAGAGGCGCGCTGGGGCAATGGATTTGGGAGTAGCTTAGTAGTGGCGTGCGCGTTCGGTAGCACGCCACTAGTAACTTATATTACTAGTGGCATTCGATTGTGAGCACACGCCACTAGTAATGTTACTAGTGGCGCGCTGATTCTCTCACACGCCACTAGTAATGTGGTAATGTGGCCCTTTTATACCACATAATGACTCCCTCCCTTTTATACAAATCATCAACATGAAATAAAAACAGTATCACCAAATGGCTCTGTGTTCTGTCTACTAGCGAGAAAGTGAGACACGATCTAGTGGAACTTCCCAACAGCCTACGGTATAAGCATTAATTACGCATTTATCATCCACACATAATGCTAAGATACCGTCTTCATCTCGACAGCCTACACCCAACCCCTCGTGTTAATTTTCTATTTGTCGTGCATTAAATTTATTTCAATGTATTTGAATTTTAAAGACATGTTAATGAAGTCTCGATACAACTTGATATGACATTAATAGTAATATGCATAGACTTGATACAACTTGATATTACATCAATGGTTAAGTGCAAATACAAAAGAGATAAAAAAAACATTAGAAATTGCCGCTGCTAGCTAGTTTGTCAGCGTTTCACAATCTTCTCAACGGTCGTCTTGGTCTTCTTGGTCTTCCTTGTATACTTTAGCCCCACGTCGTGACTCTTTCTTTTGAAGGGACGGCCTGTCTTAGGTAACGTAGTTCTGCTCCTTCTCGTGGTGTATTTTTTACCATCGTCTTCTTCCGCTGGGTCGCCGAATTGGTCAAAGTCTTCCTCGTCAGCGACTCCATCCATTCCGACGATGCTCCTTTTGCCTCTCCTCATGACAACACGGCTCGGCCTTGTCGGGTCGGTTATGTAGAAGCATTGGGCCACGTCCTTAGCTAATACCCACGGCTCATTCTGGGCGGTGATTCCTCGCACATTCCCAGTAGGCTTTGCTGAGGGTATAACCATTGTAGTGAAATAACGGTCTTCGATTACGATACTCTTCGCCCATCTGACACGGCACATGGGGATCTTGACCTCTCCCGAGTAGTCAAGTACCCAGATCTCTTCGAGCCTGCCATAGTATCTGTCCTTTACATTACCGGTCAAGGCCTCCATCGTCACCCCCGAGTTCTGGTAATCACTATCCTTGTCTTTGGCCTCCGTATAGAATGTGTATCCGTTGATATCATATGCTTGATAAGTCACGAGATTGCATATGGGGCCATGTGCCAAGGCGAAGATGATCTTTGCTCTGTCATCACTCGCTGGCAATGGCTTCTTCTGAATGCGCTCTTTGAACCAAGCCGCGAAGGAGGAGTTGTGCTCTCTCTTGATTTGGTCATCGGTCCTCGGTTGCCCAAGGTCAGCGTACTTTTTTCTTAATGTTCTCTCGTGCTTCTCCGCCCAAGGGGTGACCACTTCTAGGTGCTGTAACGCTACTGTGTGCGCTCTGTTGAAGTCGTCGCGTCGGTTCGGTGTATCAAAGTCCACATGCAAATCCCTCTTCCCAACCGAGTGACCTACTCCTTCGAGCCTGCCAACGTGCTTATTAACGGGCAGACCGATAGATTTTTCGACTTCCATGTAATCCGTGCAAAACGCGATGCACTCCTCCGTCAGAAAGCCCTGGACGATGCTTCCATCCGGGCGGGCCCTGTTACGAACGAAACCCTTGATAGTCCCGTTCATCCTTTCGAACGGGAACATGTTATGCAAGTATACCGGTCCCAGGTCGATGATCTCCGGGACAACATGGACCAACAGATGTACCATAACGTCAAAGAATGCGGGCGGGAAGTAGATCTCAAGCTCACATAGTATGACAACGATCTCTTCCTGTAGCCTTGCGAGACGCTGCAAACTGATCGACTTTTGAGAGATGACATCGAAAAAATTACAGAGGTCAAGAAGTGTTTCGCGGACGTGCTTGTCCATTATCCCTCTAAGTGCAACCGGAAGTATCTGTGTCATCATCACGTGACAGTCATGAGACTTCATCCCGGACACCCTGCGTTTCTTCACGTCTAGATATCTGCGTATGCTCCCCAAGTACCCGGAACTAACTTTGATACCTTCAAGGCACTTGAAAACTTGATCGAGCTCCTTCGGATCTAGAGTGAAGCAAGCGGGGGGACATGAATCATCGAATTTTGAAACATTCTTGCGCGTAACTGTCTCCTCCTGGTCAGCGTGCAGCTCATCCCTTATGTTGAGGTCTTTCAAGTCTTGCCTTGCCTTCGGCCCATCTTTTGTCTTTTCCGGCATGTCGAACAGGGTACCAAGCAAACTCTCACAGACATTCTTCGTGATATGCATGACATCAAGACAATGAGGTGTATCGAGGACTGGCCAGTAAGGCAAGCCCCAAAAAACAGACTTCCTTTTCCATACTTTTAACAGCGGCTCAGGGGCCTTCCGCTTCTTTCCCGGCTTAGGGCACTCTTTCCAATCGTTCAACAGCCGTCAGATTTCTTCTCCGCTCCTCTTACGTGGCTTTAAGCGAGCCTCAGTTGTACCGTCGAACAGATCTGGACGACTTCTCCACTCGTCATCCTTGTGAAGCCACCTTCGATGCCCCATGAACACGGTTTTTTGAGAGCCGCCCGCGGGCTTTAGCTGGAGATAAGTTGTATCATCCATACACTTAACACACCCGAAGTGTCCGTCGCACACCTGGCCGGAGACATATCCGTAACCGAGGTAGTCTTGCACCGTCGTGATCAACGCAGCTCTCATAGGGAAATGGTTTCGTTCGTTGGCGTCCCAGGTGGGGACCCCTTCATCAGCCCATAATGTGTCTAGCTCCTCCTTCAATAGCTCGAGATACAGGTTAATATTGTTCCCCGGTTGTGTCGGCCCTTGAATTAGCATAACCATGTGTACATACTTCCGCTTCATGCAGCGCCAAGGGGGGAGGTTGTAGAACAATACAAACACGGGCCAGGTGCTGTGTGTGCTGCTCTGGTTGCCAAAAGGATTGAGTCCGTCCGTACTCAAACCCAACCTGATATTCCTTGCTTCTCCTCCGAATTCGGGGTATTCACAGTCGAGTGCTTTCCACTGGCAACCATCTGCAGGGTGCCTCAGCACGCCATCGTCTTTACCCGCCATCTTCCTATCTTTGTGCCAACGCATGAGCTTTGCTTCCTTCTTGTTTGCATATAGACGCTACAAATGGGGAATGAGCGGAAAGTACCATACAACCTTCTGAGGAGTTTTCTTTCCCCGCTTGTATCGGGGTTCCCCGCACTCTGGACACTCTGTTAGGTCCTCCTGCTCGTTTCGATAAATGATGCAGTCATTGACGCACACGTGGTATCTGATGTGCGGCAAATCAAGAGGGCACACGATCTTCTTGGCCTCATCGATACTACTAGGCAACACGTTCCCCTCGGGAAAAACTTTGTGTAGAAACTCCAATGTCGCATCGAGACTTGCGTCCGTGCTCTTGTATTTTGCCTTGATGTCTAAAAGTTTGAGCGTGACGTTGAGGTGGGTGTGCTGGGGATCGCAACCAACATACAATGGAGTTTTTGAGTCTTTCTCCAGTTTCGCAAACTTGGCAGCCTCTCTAAGAGCAGCTCTTTCGTTAGTCGTCTTTTTCACAATCAACTCTTGAACATGAGGGTCCTGCACCATTGCGGCCAGCGTGTCCTGGGTGTCCGCCGCTTCGGCATCTTCATCGTGTCCGACATCGTCGTCATGTCTGGCCTCTTCATCATGTCCGGGCGCCTCTTGGTGCTCCATCCCTTCATCTTCCGGGTATTCGTTTCCCGCTTCTTCATCTGTCGCCCCTTCGACGTCGGCAACATCCTCATCCTCCTCACCGTGACTTGTCCACCGTGTATAACCATCCATGAAACCCCGTCGGAGCAAGTGCGCCTTCACAGAGCCAGAACGGGGCGTGAACATATGCATGTTTTTGCAATCACGACACGGACAACATATCTCCTTGCCACCCCTTCGCTCCATATCTTCCACGGCGAACTTTAAGAAACCATTCATACTTCGATCCATGATATCGTTCGATCGATCCCTATAAGATTTAAGAAAAAGGATTAAAATCAACAAGGTCATAGAAAATTTCGGCATGACCTTTGCTAAAAATGACACAAATCGAGTGTGCCAGAAATTTGACAAAACGTTGATGAATCAACATTTTGTCAAAACATTGGCAACTCATATATATTCCCTGAAAAAAACACATAGAGCAGCTACAATGAGTTGTTGCCTCGGCTCGATGACCGGTATCACAAGCAATAACAAAGTCGATGGCCGAACACAAATTTTCATCATCTCACATGCATGTCCACAACAATATACATTTCATTTCATTCAAATAGACGACGATGCCCCCAAAGTTAATTCTCACCTAGGGACGAAGAGAGGACCGAGACGTCGATCGAGCTAGTGAGGCCGGCTATATATGTATGGTGGTGGTGGTGGTGGAAGGAGAGGAGAAAGAATGGAGCGGGAGAGAGAGGATTTGGGGGGAGAGCTAGCTAAGCATCAATGGAGGAGAGAGAGAGAGTTCATTTAATTCATGGGAGAGGGTGGAGGGAGAGAGAGTAGATCTAGCTAGTTAATAATTAGGGCTTAATTATTAATTAGCTAGATCTACCTAGGGCTAATTAGGTAGATAAAAAAATGTGCAAGGTGTTGGAGGAGAGAACAAGGGGAGAGGAGGAAGAAGGGAGAAGGAAGTCGTGAGGAGGAAGAAGGAGAGAGGGGGGCTGTCACGTGTATACACAGGTCAATTATTGGTCGTAATTACTAGTGGCGTGTGCGCTAGAGGGGCACGCCACTAGTAAGCTAGATACTAGTGGCGTGTTCTCCCGAGACCACGCCACTAGTAATTTCTCCCGGGCCACGGCCGGGCCCCACTTACTAGTGGCGTGTATACCAGCGAGCCACACCACTAGTAATCCTGCTAGTAGTGGCGTGTGATATGGAGACCACGCCACTAGTAAGCTCACCCGGGCCACGGCTGGGCCCCACTTACTAGTGGCGTGTTGCACAGAGGAGCACGCCACTAGTAAGGCAGGTACTAGTGGCGTGTGCTACTGAGTCCACGCCACTAGTAAGTTCTCCCGGCCCCCCTCTTACTAGTGGCGTGTGGGATGAGGAAGCACGCCACTAGTAAGCCTGGTACTAGTGGCGTGTGCTGTCCAGACCACGCCACTAGTAAGTTCTCCCGGGCCACGGCTGGGCCCCACTTACTAGTGGCGTGTGGTATAGAGGAGCACGCCACTAGTACTTTGTTATTAGTGGCGTCCGTCTCTGATGACACGCCACTGATAATCTGAGCAGATACCAGTGGCGTTGCTTTTTGGAGGAACGCCACTAATAAGCTTTCATCTATAAGGGGGTTCCGCACTAGTGAGATATAAGACCTCGACCTCAATGGCCTATTTATATCTAAGATACTAAAATATGCATATATGACAATGATATACGGGTTAACTTGTGTGTACTGGCTACTGATCATGGAACCGGTACAGTAAACACAAGAGATTATGCAGCCTTAAAACTGGGCACGCCACACTAGCGTGGGCGTGGTGTGGTCATTGGAGTGACAAGTGCTTTGGTGGCTATCCATTGTGAAGTCGGAGTTGCCGGGTCACGACATAATTGGGGGGATGAACATTTGTTGGCGGTATCGATGGCTAGATCTTCTCTGCGGTATGTGCTGAGTCTATATTGTCGTGGTTAGCCAGTAGTGTCTTGAGCCTAGCTTGGCTAGGTTGCGGGTGTGCTTTAATTTTGATTTTTACATGATTTTTCTCTAATTAATTAAGTAACTTTTCTGGTTTAATTAATACAGGGGAAGAACAAACCAGTATCATAACAGAGACTCTGCGACTGAAACTGCAATAATACTAGTTGTTCGGAAATTTAACAACACATACACAACCAAAAGTTATTTACACAGCGGAAGCTAAAGTTTGGCTGAGAAGCCTAAAGGTAGGGCCAAAAGTGGCGGCAGAACCAACCAAGCTGCCGAACCCAGGGCAGGACCACTGCCCGGGATCACCAGTGACTAGTCGATGTCGGCGTCTACCTCAACGTAGAAACCCTCCGCTGCGGGAGTGGTTTCCTCTGCACGAAAATAATATCAACGAATGCAAGGTGAGTACAAAATGTACTCCGCAAGACTTACAGGGGAAATTAATAATAGATGCATCAGGTATCAAGAAGGGGCTGTCTGTGGACTATTTTGTAGAAAGCTAATTTAATCTTTCACAATACATGTAATTAGATTGAAATCCGTCTACTGGAATACTTTGCAAAAGAGATGAGCTGAAACTGCATATTAAACCTAAAGCAGACCATCGAACACGTAGATCTCTCGATCCTTCCTCGACCACCAGGGAGAAAGCGATCGCTAAACCACATCCTTAAAGTTGGCAAGTTTTAGATTAAGGTTATACTTGTCTAATTCGACGCAGGTAATCATCAAGCTGTCCATAACCGCGGACACGGCTATTCGAATAGTTTAAACCCTGCAGGGTGGTACATCTTTACCTACACGTATCGATCGACTCCTAATGCCAATGCAATTTACACACTTTCACGAGGTGTGCTGGCGGAGGGTGATCGAACACGACCTTTACAATGTTTTTGACCTAGGCATGAGCCGCCCTAATGGGCTAATCCGCGAATGACAGTTCGGCCGATACTTCGGCGCGGTCCCACTAGTTGTGACAGGTGATACATCCCCGGTCCCGGATCGTGTGTAACCCTCACTCCTATATTGTTGCATCACACCACTTCCTCATTTTCCACGCACCCAATTCACAAAAACGGCAAACTATGCGGCTCATCACCTAAGTTTGGACAAATTATTCGGTCGGGGGTGGCCCATATACACCCGTATAGTAGTACGTAAAATCTTGGGTCAATGTACGCCGAAAACTGGTCCTTGTGTGATGAACGAGACAACCCACCATGCTCCGAGCATGGCCTCTCGTCGATGCCCGATTTGAGATTAGTCAGGATTATTGAACAGTTCCCGGTGAACACCCACCTGCCCACTAACCCATTCCAGAGTATTGTGTTTTGTCTGCCATCCCAGGAATTATGACTTTGCTCAACTAAGCAGGTCTAAGCATCATGAGCTATAATAGCAATATTACAACAACAAGTAATTCACTCTAAATAGGTTGGGAGGGTCGGTGGTGTTGATTGAGCGACAAAGTAAGTTTTCATGCAACGGATAGGGTTCACACTTAACATAAAATATCAGTGGAACGCATGCAATACGATTTTAAAAACAAATAGTAAGTTGCAAATAATGGGTTATCCTCAAGATGGTCAAAGGGGGCTGCTTGCCTTGCGGTTCAGTGACTAGATCATGCTCCTGCTCAAAATGGTACTCGCCGAGGTTCTCCGGTCCTATCGGGAGAACGAAACACCGAAAACAAGCGTGGTGTGAACACCACGATGATGAACTTCAACATGAGATGCAATGTATGCCATGACCTAGAGGATTCAAAATGAAAACTAATGCAACTGGAATCAAGTTAATCGGAGTCCGGACGCGCAAGATATTGTGATCCGAAGACTTCCGGGGGTTCGGGGCAACCCTAAATGGAGTTTTTAGTCAATTTTACTTTTCCTAGCATGCAAACATGGATGAAAATGATATAATTGAATAGCTTTCATTTTTCTGAACATTTTAATATATCATTTGCATTTTTCTGAGTTCAGATGAATTTCCTATGAATTTTCTAAGGTTTAAACCTTTTTTAAATCCCCTTTTTGTATTTCTTTCAGAACAGAAAATCACTAATAAACTTTTATTACAGAGACTAACCTAGCCACAGAGAATGACAAGTGGGCCCCTCGGTCAATTTGAGTCAACATTGACCAAGTCTATGACAACTGGGGCCCAGTTGTCATATCCCTTTTTATTTTCCTTTAACCTTTTCTTTAAATCTGTTGAGTGGGGCCCGGCTGTCATACACACACATATATATTAAGCTCATTCATTACACGGTTACACACTAATAACAGCAATTAACTGGCCGGAACAGTAATGGTGAGCATTAATTGAACTTTTAGCCAATAATTGAGCACTGATTAGAACGGATAAGCCTCATTAATTTGCCCTAATGCTACTTAAGGGGGGGCTTAGCCCTAACCGCACCCCGGTCGGGACCGGCCGTTGGGCTCGGTGGCAGCCCGACCGGTGGTTGACCCGGCGCATGCCACCGGCGGCGAGGGGGCACGGCGGCGGGCTTACCGGCGGCGGGGCTCGTCGGCGGAGGGGCGGCGACGGACGAGGCGGGGGGGCGGCGGTGGTCGAGTCGAGCTACCGGGGAGGGGGGCGACGGTGGGGAACCGAGGCACGGCGGCGAGGGGGGCTCGGGGTCGGTGGCGAGCTCGGTCGACGAGGTGGAGGCGCGGCGAGGCTGGCCGGAGGCGAGGTAGCTCGGGCAGCGGCTCTTCGGTGACGGGGACGGCGAGAAGCTCCGGCGATGGGCGCTTGACGGCGAGGAGCGACCGGGCGACGGGAACCGAGGCGGGCGGCGGAGAGGAGATGGCGGCGACGGGGACGGCCGGGGAGTGTCCGGGGCGAGGCGGCTCGGTGATGGAGGTGGCCGGAGCTTGGGCTGGTGGTCGGGGCGAAGGAAGCGGAGAGGAGGAGGGCGACGAGGCCGGGTGAGCGGAGGGAGACTGGAGCGGCGGCGAGGGACCCAGGGGAGCGGCGCGGTGAGCCTGGCCGACGGTGGAGGAGTAACCGAGGTGGGGCGGAGAGCTCGGTGAGAAGAAATAGGGAAAAGAGAGAGAGGGAGCTCGGGCAAAGCTTAAATAGGGGGAAGGGGGCGACTCGGCCGAGGCCTGAGGTGGCGCGGGCGGCACGGCATGCGTGCCACGCGGGCCGGTGCGGTGGCAGGGGAAGAAAACCGGGGGCGGGGAGGTTGGTGGCGGCGGGTGAGAGAAGATGGGGGAGGGAGAAGAGAGGCAGGGGGTGCGGGATGGCCGAGCGGGCCGGGATGGAGCAGTGGGCCGCGCGCGGGAGGAGGAGATGGGCCAGGCCGCGGGGGAGAGAGGGAAAGGGATTGGCCGGGGAGATTAAGGCCCGTCCGGGGGGGGGAAATAGAATAGGTTTTCTATTTTCTTTTCTCTTTTGATTTTGAATTTGAAACTTATTTGCAATCCAAACCAATTAAACCTCTTTCTTTAATTCACTCAAACTTAACAAGACTTTTCTGATCTCCAATTTGCCTTAGAACTTCAATCAGCTTTCAAACTTGTTCCAATTCAATTGGTTTTTTTTAAAATTTTATGCTTTGCTCAGATTCGATTGAATCCAACTTAAAGACGATTTTAAACTTAAAAATTTCCCTAGGTTTGTCTCACTTCTCTTAGTAAATCAAAGTTTTAGTTTATGCCATGCCATGATGCACAATCAACAGGAGCTAAAATGGGGATGTTACAGACCTACCCCCCTTACGAGAATCTCGACCCCGAGATTCGGATTAGCTGGAAAAGAGAGAGGGGTACGCTGATCGAAGAAGATCTTCGCGTTCCCAGGTAGCTTCTGCTTCGGAATGGTTGGACCACTGGACTTTAAGAAACTTCACGTTGCGTCTTCTTGTTGTCTTCTCCATTTCGTCGAGAATTCGAACATGATACTCTTGATAAGAAAGATCTTCTTGAAGATCTAGAGTATCAACAGCAGACTCCGGAATTGGATCTTTAAAACATTTTCGGAGTTGGGAAACATGGAAGACATTATGGATATTGGACAACGACGGAGGTAGTTCCAACTGGTATGCGACTTCACCTCGTTTGGAAAGAATGCGAAAGGGACCAATGTAACGAGATGCCAACTTTCCTTTGATGCCAAATCGGCGAACACCCTTGAGAGGAGTGACCCGAAGGTAGACTTTTTTGTTTGGCTCAAAGTGGATCTCACGACGATGGAGGTCGGAGTAGCTCTTCTGACAAGACTGAGTAGTTTTCAACCGCTCTCGAATAAGTCGAACTTGATCTTCTGCTTCCTTGATCAAATCCGGTCCAAGAATTTGCCTTTCTCCGGTTTCAAACCAATTGAGGGGAGTTCGACACTTGCGCCCATAAAGAACTTCGAAAGGGGCCATGCCTAGGCTTGATTGAAAACTGTTGTTATACGAGAACTCAGCAAATGGAAGGCATTTTTCCCATTTCACGCCGAAAGATATAACACAAGCCCTAAGCATGTCTTCAAGGATTTGGTTAACCCTTTCGGTTTGTCCACCGGTTTGAGGATGATAAGCTGTACTGAACGAAAGATGAGTTCCCATAGCAGCTTGAAGACTTTCCCAAAATCTGGAGGTGAACAAACTACCACGGTCAGAGATTATCCGTTTAGGTATTCCGTGGAGGGATACGATTCGAGATATGTATAACTCAGCCAATTGGCTAGCTGAGATATTCTCTCGGACAGGAAGGAAATGAGCTACTTTGGATAGACGATCAATGACTACCCAGATGGCATTGTTTCCCTTCTGAGTCCTTGGAAGGCCGGTGATAAAATCCATACCAATTTCATCCCACTTCCACTCAGGGATAGGCAGAGGTTGGAGTGTGCCTGCGGATTTTTGGTGTTCCGCCTTGACACGACGACACACATCACATTCAGAGATGAAACGAGCGATTTCCCTTTTCATTCGGGTCCACCAGAATCTCTGCTTCAGATCTCGGTACATCTTTGTACTACCCGGATGAATAGATAGGGGGGAATCATGAGCTTCACGAAGGATAGAATCTCGAAGATCTTTATTCTTTGGCACAACAAGACGATTGCCAAATCGAATAATGCCCTGATCGTCGATTGAAAAACATTTAGCAACTCCGCTAGCAATGTTTTCCTTGATCTTGCAGACACCATTGTCTCGCTTTTGAGCGGATTTGATTTGGTCTTCCAAGGAGGATTGGATTTCCAGGCTATGTAGGGAACCAAAGGGAATGACTTCGAGATTAAGCCGCGCGAATTCCTCATGGAGGAGCGGCTGATGTTCCTGAATCATTAGATTATTACAGTAGGTTTTCCGGCTAAGTGCATCCACAACGACATTAGCCTTACCAGGTTGGTAATGGAGACCTATGTCATAATCCTTAATCAATTCCAACCATCTTCGTTGCCGAAGGTTCAGATCGGGCTGGGTGAACAGATATTTCAAGCTTTGGTGGTCGGAGTACAACTCACAGCGATTACCAATAAGGTAATGCCGCCAAATCTTCAAGGCATGAACCACCGCGGCGCGTTCTAGGTCATGGGTTGGATAATTGAGCTCATGTGGCCTTAACTGCCGGGAAGCATAAGCTACCACATGGCCTTCTTGCATCAACACACATCCGAGACCCAGGCGAGAAGCATCACAGAAGATGTCAAAGTTTTTGTGGATATCTGGGAGAACAAGAACAGGAGCGGATGTTAATCTGCACTTCAGCCCTTGGAAACTTGCTTCACATCTTTCGGACCATTCAAACTTTTTTTCCTTTTTGAGGAGTTCGGTCAATGGCTTGGCAAGCTTGGAGAAGTCCTTGATGAAACGGCGGTAATAACCGGCTAGACCAAGAAAACTCCGCACTTGAGTGACCGATTTGGGTTGCTCCCAATTGAGAACAGCTTTGACTTTGCCAGGATCCACGGCGACACCTTTCGCTGAAAGCACGTGGCCTAGAAAAGCGACTTCTTCGAGCCAAAATTCACACTTGGTGAATTTTGCATAAAGTTGATGTTCACAAAGTTTGCCCAAGACAAGATTTAGATGCTCGGTATGATCTTCTTTGGTTTTGGAATAAATCAGGATGTCATCAATGAAGATGATTACAAAGCGATCCAGATATTCTATAAAGATGGAATTCATCAACCTCATGAAGGTAGCAGGAGCATTGGTTAACCCAAAAGACATCACGATATACTCGTACAGCCCGTAGCGAGTTGAAAAAGCTGTTTTTGGAATGTCTTCAGGTCGGATCTTGATTTGATGGTAGCCCAACCTCAAATCAATTTTAGAGAAGACTGAAGCTCCGGTTAACTGATCAAAAAGATCATCAATGCGAGGGAGAGAATATTTATTTTTGATCGTCACCTCATTAAGAGGCCGATAGTCAACACACATCCGGAGGCTCTTATCTTTCTTTTCCACGAAAAGAGCTGAACACCCCCAAGGGGAGGAGCTGGGTCGAATAAAACCTTTTTCTTCTAACTCCTGAAGCTATTCCTTCAGCTCGATTAATTCATCATGAGTTATTCGATAGGGACGCCGGTAGATGAGAGCAGTTCCAGGAATCAACTCGATAACGAATTCAATCTCACGATCAGGCGGCATACCTGGTAGCTCATCAGGGAAGACATCTAGAAAATTACAGACCACTGGGACATTGGGAAGATCAGGAAGAGGCTTGCCTTCAAGAGCACAGAGGTGGTGTTTGACAGATCCCAGATCACAAAGAACGGTTTGACCGGAAGGATGGAAAAGAGTTACAGTATTGGTTGCACAATCAATTAGGGCTTGATGCGCGGTCAACCAATCCATACCCAGGATGATATCGATATGGTGGAGGCCAAAACAATTAAGGTGGCATAGAACTCAAGATTTGTGATTCTGACGCAAACTTCACGACACTCTTGGGATGTTCTCATCACCGAACCCGGTGCAAGGATAGACAATGGAATCAACATACCCTCAGAAGGAATATGGTGCTTCTCAGCAAAACCCTTAGCTATAAAAGAATGAGAAGCTCTCGAATCGAAAAGGACGGATGCGGGAATAGAATTGACAAGAAGCGTACCCAAGACGACGTCAGGTGCTTCCTGAGCTTCTTCGGCGACCACGTGATTCACGCGACCGCGACCGGCTGGTTGAGGCTTCGGGTTTGCTTTCTGAAACTGAACATTGCCTCGAGCTTGACCTTGCCCTGGATTCGGGTGAGGGGCAGGATTCTGATTCCGAGGGCATTCACGGGCATAGTGACCAGGCTGGCCACACACAAAGCAGACTCCAGGGGGCGGCCTTGGAGCGGGATTGGATGACTACCCTCCAACTGGTCTTGCTTGGAAACTCTGCTGAGGAGGATGAGGAATAAAGCCTGATGGCCTTGCAGAAGGAGTAGCGCGGTTGAACGCGCTAGCCGAAATCCAAATTCTTCTTTTCTGGGAGCTGGAGCTCGATGGTTTGGCAGCATCACGAGCATGCTTGCGCGATTCTTCAAGTGACTGCCTGCCGTGCTCCATCTTGATGGCCTTGTTCATCAGGGCCTGGAAATTTGCGAAATCGAAAGGAAGCAGCTCATAGCGAATCTCCGGGTTCAGACCTTTGCGGAACTTCTCCTGCTTGTCCGCATCGGTGGCAACGTCATTGGGAGCATAACGAGCCAAATGATTAAACTGGTGGAGATACTCGGTTATACTATTCTGCCCTTGCTTCAGATTACGAAACTCTTCCTTCTTAACTTCCATTGTTCCATCTGGGATATGAGCTCCGCGGAAAGCAGCACGAAACTCAGACCAAGTAATCTCATGATCCTTCTCTTGCATGGAGCGGAAACTTTCCCACCAAGCAGCTACGGCACCTTCAAGCTGGAAAGCCGTGAAGTTCACTCGATCTGCCGTGGCAACGCGCGCTGTCTCCAACTTGCGCTCGATGGTGCGAATCCAGTCGTCGGCATCCAGAGGATCTTCAGAGCGACTAAACACAGGAGGTTGAGTCCGAAGGAACTCAGAAATTCCAACACGGTCATCAGGTTGACGGCCAGTGTTTTGCACAAGGCGCTCCAGCAGTATGGTTTGTTCCATGCGATTACGCTCAATCTGCATCAAGACTTCAGCCATAGTCGGCGGTGGAGGGGGAACATCACCGGCGTGACCAGCACCATGATCTGCTGAGCGTTGATTGTCAGCCATCCTACAGTAAGGAAGAGAGGTTACTTCCCAACTCAGGATCGAATCCTAAAGAAGGTTTATGGTGGAATGTACTGAGGAAACTAAACAGTGTGGAACAAGATAAATGCTAAATATGTCACATATGGTAGTACAAAAGCCAGGAAGCTAAAATACATTCCATAGCACATAGATAGACATTCGGTACATAAGACACATGATAGTAATATTGCAAGCTCACAAGCAAGAATATGTACATGACCATGTTATGATACCGTGTTCACACTTGAAGTTTAGTTCCTATACATGATTCATCCATAACCTTAGATGGCCATAGACTTAGGAAGGAAAACCATACACTGCTATCACGCAGGACGGTCGAGGGTATATTCTGCACCGACGTACATATACACGATAGGGAAGTGCATAAACACTTCATTGCTCAGAGAACAAAGGCGAGAGGAGCACACAAAGGCGCCAAATTACCCCTAGATGGCGTAATTCGACATCCATCGATATAAATGGTTGCTGACTGAACAAGAGCGAGAGTTATAGAGGAACCAAAGGTGCGATGCATTGGGCGAGACGAACAAGTGGGTCACAATGCATCTAGATTACGAACAAGAGTCAGAATTTCACGGTAACTGAATTAGATGAGAGGGAAGGTAAAGGAAACCCGAACATGTGAAACCTTATTTTGAATGGAGGAAAGAGTAGTCAAACCACTTTGTAACCAAATGAAGGGGTAAGGGTAAGACTAAGATCGAGAGGATAAGGAAGAAATAGAGTCACTACTTATGATTTTTGCAAATCTTTTTAAGTTTAAAATAGTTTTCACAATTCTAGACTCAACATCGACCAAGGTCAAGGGTCATCCTACGGACAGTCCTGCTCTGATACCAAGCCTGTCGGACCCCAGATTCCGTAACAAAGAGTCTTAAGAGGAATCACTCGCTAAGTCGAAACGTCAACCCCGACCTCAACTCACGGGGGTCAAATTCGAGAGGAGTGGAGTGATATGGCTTCGAATAGCCCGAGACGTCAACCCCAAAGCTTACTCCGGCAATTAATGCACAGAGCAGTAGGGTGATATGGTCTCCTCACTCTTTCCCACTGAGCCGGAACATCAACCCTGACCTCGTCCCAGCAAATTAATGCGCGGCTGGAGTAGGGTGATATAGTTCCCAACCTCTCAGTGGAGAGTCACTTCACAGGTGTGATTAAACTTAATAACTCTATGTTAAAGACTCTGAAATCCTACCTGCATCATGCACTTCAAACATACATGCATTGTACACGATACAGGGGAAGAACAAACCAGTATCATAACAGAGACTCTGCGACCGAAACTGCAATAATACTAGTTGTTCGGAAATTTAACAACATATACACAACCAAAAGTTATTTACACAGCGGAAGCTAAAGTTTGGCTGAGAAGCCTAAAGGTAGGGCCAAAAGTGGCGGCAGAACCAACCAAGCTGCCGAACCCAGGGCAGGACCACTGCCCGGGATCACCAGCGACTAGTCGATGTCGGCGTCTACCTCAACGTAGAAGCCCTCCGCTGCGGGAGTGGTTTCCTCTGCACGAAAATAATATCAACGAATGCAAGGTGAGTACAAATGTACTCCGCAAGACTTACAGGGGAAATTAATAATAGATGCATCAAGTATCAAGAAGGGGCTGTCTGTGGACTATTTTGCAGAAAGCTAATTTAATCTTTCACAATACCTGTAATTAGATTGAAATCCGTCTACTGGAATACTTTGCAAAAGAGATGAGCTGAAACTGCATATTAAACCTAAAGCAGACCATCGAACACGTAGATCTCTCGATCCTTCCTCGACCACCAGGGAGAAAGCGATCGCTAAACCACATCCTTAAAGTTGGCAAGTTTTAGATTAAGGTTATACTTGTCTAATTCGACGCAGGTAATCACCAAGCTGTCCATAACCACGGACACGGCTATTCGAATAGTTTAAACCCTGCAGGGGTGTACATCTTTACCTACACGTATCGATCGACTCCTAATGCCAATGCAATTTACACACTTTCACGAGGTGTGCTGACGGAGGGTGATCGAACACGACCTTTACAATGTTTTTGACCTAGGTATGAGACGCCCTAATGGGCTAATCCGCGAACGACAGTTCGGCCGATACTTCGGCGCGGTCCCACTAGTTGTGGCAGGTGATACATCCCCGGTCCCGGACCGTGTGTAACCCTCACTCCTATATTGTTGCATCACACCACTTCCTCATTTTTCACGCACCCAATTCACAAAAACGGCAAACTATGCGGCTCATCACCTAAGTTTGGACAAATTATTCGGTCGGGGGTGGCCCATATACACCCGTGTAGTAGTACGTAAAATCTTGGGTCAATGTACGCCGAAAACCGGTCCTTGTGTGATGAACGAGACAACCCACCATGCTCCGAGCATGGCCTCTCGTCGATGCCCGATTTGAGATTAGTCAGGATTATTGAACAGTTCCCGGTGAACACCCACCTGCCCACTAACCCATTCCAGAGTATTGTGTTTTGTCTGCCATCCCAGGAATTATGACTTTGCTCAACTAAGCAGGTCTAAGCATCATGAGCTATAATAGCAATATTACAACAACAAGTAATTCACTCTAAATAGGTAGGGAGGGTCGGTGGTGTTGATTGAGCGACAAAGTAAGTTTTCATGCAATGGATAGGGTTCACACTTAGCATAAAATATCAGTGGAACGCATGCAATACGATTTTAAAAACAAATAGTAAGTTGCAAATAATGGGTTATCCTCAAGATGGTCAAAGGGGGCTGCTTGCCTTGCGGTTCAGCGACTAGATCCTGCTCCTGCTCAAAATGGTACTCGCCGAGGTTCTCCGGTCCTATCGGGAGAACGAAACACCGAAAACAAGCGTAGTGTGAACACCACGATGATGAACTTCAACATGAGATGCAATGTATGCCATGACCTAGAGGATTCAAAATGAAAACTAATGCAACTGGAATCAAGTTAATCGGAGTCCGGACGCGCAAGATATTGCGATCCGAAGACTTCCGGGGGTTCGGGGAAACCCTAAATGGAGTTTTTAGTCAATTTTAATTTTCCTAGCATGCAAACATGGATGAAAATGATATAATTGAATAGCTTTCATTTTTCTAAACATTTTGATATATCATTTGCATTTTTCTGAGTTCAGATGAATTTCCTATGAATTTTCTAAGGTTTAAACCTTTTTTAAATCCCCTTTTTGTATTTCTTTCAGAACAGAAAATCACTAATAAACTTTTATTACAGAGACTAACCTAGCCACAGAGAATGACAAGTGGGCCCCTAGGTCAATTTGAGTCAACACTGACCAAGTCTATGACAACTGGGGCCCAGTTGTCATATCCCTTTTTATTTTCCTTTAACCTTTTCTTTAAATCTGTTGAGTGGGGCCCGGCTGTCATACACACACATATATATTAAGCTCATTCATTACACGGTTACGCACTAATAACAGCAATTAACTGGTCGGAACAGTAATGGTGAGCATTAATTGAACTTTTAGCCAATAATTGAGCACTGATTAGAACGGATAAGCCTCATTAATTTGCCCTAATGCTACTTAAGGGGGGCTTAGCCCTAACCGCACCCTGGTCGGGACCGGCCGTTGGGCTCGGTGGCAGCCCGACCGGTGGTTGACCCGGCGCATGCCACCGGCGGCGAGGGGGCACAGCGGCGGGCTTACGGCGGCGGGGCTCGTCGGCGGAGGGGCGGTGACTGACGAGGCGGGGAGGCGGCGGTGGTCGAGACGAGCTCCCGGGGGGGGGCGACGGCGGGGAACCGAGGCACGGCGGCGAGGGGGCTCGAGGTCGGTGGCGAGCTCGGTCGGCGAGGTGGAGGCACGGCGAGGCTGGCCGGAGGCGAGGTAGCTCGGGCGGCGGCTCTTCGGTGATGGGGACGGCGAGAAGCTCCGGCGACGGGCGCTTGAGGGCGAGGAGCGACCGGGCGACGGAACCGAGGCGGGCGGCGGAGAGGAGATGGCGGCGACGGGGACGGCCGGGGAGTGTCCGGGGCGAGGCGGCTCGATGATGGAGGTGGCCGGAGCTTGGGCTGGTGGTCGGGGCGAAGGAAGCGGAGAGGAGGAGGGCGACGAGGCCGGGTGAGCGGAGGGAGACCGGAGCGGCGGCGAGGGACCCAGGGGAGCGGCGCGGTGAGCCTGGCCGACGGTGGAGGAGCAACCGAGGTGGGGCGGAGAGCTCGGTGAGAAGAAATGGGGAAAAGAGAGAGAGGGAGCTCGGGCAAAGCTTAAATAGGAGGAAGGGGGCGACTCGGCCGAGGCCTGAGGTGGCGTGGGCGGCGCGGCATGCATGCCACGCGGGCCGGTGCGGTGGCAGGGGAAGAAAACTAGGGGCGGGGAGGTTAGTGGCGGCGGGTGAGAGAAGATGGGGGAGGGAGAAGAGAGGGAGGGGGGTGCGAGATGGCCGAGCGGGCCGGGATGGAGCAGTGGGCCGCGCGCGGGAGGAGGAGATGGGCCAGGCCGCGGGGGAGAGAGGGAAAGGGAACGGGCCGGGGGGGGAGAAATAGAATAGGTTTTCTATTTTCTTTTCTCTTTTGATTTTGAATTTGAAACTTATTTGCCATCCAAACCAATTAAACCTCTTTCTTTAATTCACTCAAACTTAACAGGACTTTTCTGATCTCCAATTTGCTTTAGAACTTCAATCAGCTTTCAAACTTGTTCCAATTCAATTGGTTTTTTTTAATTTTATGCTTTGCTCAGATTCGATTGAATCCAACTTAAAGACGATTTTAAACTTAAAAATTTCCCTAGGTTTGTCTCACTTTTCTTAGTAAATCAAAGTTTTAGTTTATGCCATGCCATGATGCACAATCAACAGGAGCTAAAATGGGGATGTTACATAAAATCTCGTTTAGGACATAGAAATTCAAATATGCAAAAATACGTGTACATATACATCTGCTGCATAGTGACATATATATATATATATATATATATATATATATATATATATATATAGATTCCCTAATCTACAGCTGAGAGTAGAATAACTAACCTGCGCGCTGGACCACCGACCGAGTCAGCCAGCCCAGACCCACCACGTCCCTCCTTGATTCACGTCCACTTCAGTACTGACCGTAAAACTATTCAATAGATATAGTAAATCTGTCCAACTATATTACTGTCGAACAGATCCCTCACAGTCACGTAAGTTCACATGTAAAATATGGTAATTTTATGTCTGTCGAGTAGTAAAACAACATGTATCATCGTAAAGTTCAGGCTGTAGTAAATTTTATATAAGGCGTGTCATAAAATTACTATTATGCGTACATGGTATTACGATCTCGCGGCCATCATTTTACTGCATGTCTAATTATTCCATACTAGAAAGGAAATATTTCTTCTGTTTGTTCACAATCACTTGCATAGCCGAGGTGGTCAGTAGAGAAGAGCAACATGCACGAGGTCTATGGTTCGAATCCCGCTCCGTCCTTATTTTTTCAATTAAAACAAATTAGGGGATTATGTCTTCTATAATAGAAATATTTCTTCTATTTATTCGTAATCACTTGCATAGTCTAGTTGGTTAGAAGAAAAGAGCAACGTGCATGAGGTCCATGGTTCGAATCTCACTACCTCCTTATTTATTGAATTAAAACGGACTGTGCGTGATCGTGGAAGTGCTGCCAAAAAGTCGTAAAACTTTAAAAAAATTTACTGTCGAAATGCGCGCGAGATAGTAAAGTTATGTATAGGATGTCGTAAAATCTATCACAAAATGTAGTAACAAGTCGTCAAACAACTCAGAAGTGTTTTACGGTCGGGATGCACGCGAGGCAGTAAAGTTGTGTACAAGATATAGTAAAATATGTCGCAAAATGTAGTAATTTTGAGTCACACTAAAATCTCAGCAGTAAACTTACCGTTCGACAGACATAAAATTACTGTCAAATTTAGACAGGAGTGGGTTTAGACGCTCGGGTGGCCTGGCTGGCTCGGGTCTGGTGCGTTTCGGCCGGAGCGCAGAATACGCTCACGCGCATATTAGCGCTGCCGTATATATATATATATATAGAAATTAGCATAAAGGTGAAATCCTCTTTTCAGCATTTACTTGACTGTCGACTAACAGTCAATAGGTCTTAGTAGCATATTTAGAACTTATGTAAAATTTGAGAGGTTTATCTGGAGATTTTTTAGATATCATATATGCAACACGGTTGATTAATCAGAATGGATGATTATGCATCATATTTATAAAGAATATTATATATTATCACGCTACAAAATGTCATTTGTTATGCTCTATATTTTATAGTTTATACTTCATTTATATTGTAGATGTTTTGAGCACCACTATATAATAACATAAATAATTTATTACAATTACAAGTAAAAATACGTTTTTATTCATTAAACGGGAAAATGTCGACGATTAGCCGGCAAAACGGGTGATTAATCGGGATTATGTGGTTGATTGATCTTCCAGGAGCATTCGTTTGAGAGCGTTAACAACACGTTGGTTATACTATTGGGGCGGTTTAACCACCGTCACCAGTTAAACAGACGATTAATCGGCCAAGTCGGCCATTTCCACTGTGTTGTAAATACACCGTAGCCATTAGGACAGAACTCTCTCTCACTAGTTTCTTACTCAACAAGCTACAGCTTCCGTTGAAAGGAGCATCAAACCTTTGCAACTGATCTTTTTTGAAAAATCTGTGCAACTGAGTTCAGCCGAGCACATTCACGTGCCAAATATTTGCAGAGATTTCAAGTTGGAGCAAACACCGCAACTAGATTCTTTTGCTCGGTTAGTTTACAGAACCCATCATGTGCACCGCACGAGATGAAGCATCCATGTATGGATAGAAATAAAAACATCAATTTGCTGGGACCAAATTCAGAGCCATTGTTGTTGACATAGTATATACTACCGCACTACTACACTAGCTTTGTCTCTCTGGTGCCATTAATTACAATTTGGAAGGGTCTAACACAGAGTCAGTTGTTGGAGTGAGTTAATCAAGACTAAGCGTACGTCGCAATTACAGTAGAGTAGAACATATTTCTTGCTTACCTTGAATGTCTAGTTGAGCTAAGGTTGTTGACATAGTATTTCCTTTTTCAGTATTGATTTTCCTTTGATCTAGTACACCCTGTTTTGTTTCTCTTCTCCATTCAAGGGGCCCACCCACATCAAGTCTAACAATTTCATAAGTTCCGTTGTTATGGAGAAAGTTTTAGACAAGAGTTGCACAGCTCAACGGTGTGTCACCTGGTCTCTCTAACTGATGGATAGACTTGTTTCCCACCAACTATGAATTGGGTTGGCTATCTTATTTGATTTTCTACTATGACATTATCACATTAATTTGAACCTATATCTTAAAACAAAATTGAACCCATGACCGCGGGCCTATTCGTTCTCACTCTAATTAGGAAGATAAATTTTGACCAGCTGTGGCATTCACAATCATGACACACAAATATGATTTCTTGTATTTGAAACACTTTGCGTACTAAGTTTAGGTGGCCCGTAATTTGGGACCGACCACGCGGGAGGCTCCGCTACGACCAATTTGGTCGGAAAGCACCCCGTGCATCAGTCTTCAACCTCCGGGACTGAGCTATGCACCCTGTTGTCTTCCCATTTTTATTTCCACCTCTTGCTCTAGCACCAACTATCGTTGGCGAGCACTACAACGTTGTTCTTGTCGCTGGAGATGGAGAAGAGGGAAAAAGGACCTGCTTTTAGCTGATTTTTGTGCAGCTTTGAACCCCCTCGAAAAATCTAATTGTCAATCAAAATAACATTAGCTCTCTACCAAGTCAAGCTTTCAACCCGATGTAAATCGACTTTGAATCCACCTAAATCTAACTTTCAATCAATTTCCCATAAGCTTTCAACCCAAAAATCAACTTTCAACTTTCCCATCAACATCCAACCCTTAGAAAAATCAACTATCAACCACAAGAAGAGATGTTTTTGTACTGCAATAAGTCCAAAAATGAAAAACAAATATAGGAACTCCCCAACGTTCTTCCATCGCTCCGGCGGTATACATGTTTTCCTCCTGCCCCACCCCTCCTCTCCTACATCTGTTTTGTCGACGCTCGTGCCACAGCCGTTTCATCTTGACCTCCCCTCTCGTTCCTGAAACCCTAGTAGTTCATGTTGGAGTGCAGGGGAGGAGGAGATGTAGCGCCATGGATGCTAGACGATCGATGTAATGGATGGGCGACGACACAATGGGCTCGATGCGGCTTGGTGGGGACGGAGAGGATGAGCAGAATGAGTCTAGGGAAGAGCGATAGACTGAAGATGAGAGGAGAATATATTCAAGGGAGTCTCCTAACGCAAAAAAGGGGACTATTAGGGATCAGATGTTCGATCCTGAGATAGGATCAAACGTCTATGGAAATAGTTTTGTCGGTTGATAGAAACGTTTTGTTAAAACATACCCAACAAACTTTTCAAATCAATGCAACAACAACCTGGATGCAACACACAATTTTTGAAGAAAAAATTCATGATTTGATTGTTGCAACGACAAGGTATTGCAACAAACTATTATACAATGGAAACAATGTCGGTCAACATGATTTCACGGAGATAAAATAGGTTTTGCGGGAAAGACAATGAATAATAGTAGTCTCCATGCATACGACAAACCGAGGATAGTTTGTTTTGAAGAAAGGGAGGATGATGCGGACATCCCTAACTTCATCTTCACTAGCCGCTTATGAACATGCCAACAAGGAGATACGAACAGAGCTTCCACAATGTCCAATAACTAGAGCTAGATCAAAGCTACTTAATGAACATGTGAATTCACTGGTGAAGATGAAGATGAGCTAAGGATGCCCGCATCAATAGGTTAAGGCACGGACCAAGATCTGAAAAGTGTCGCAACAAAATCATTGTACTATTGATAAATTTTTAGCATGATTACAACATCATAGATACACTGTGCAATCAATGTTTTAAATGATCATAAAAGTAAATGTTTTATGTTATTACAACATCATACAACTCAAACCACAGACAAAAAACTATTATAACATGAACCTAGGAAACAAAATCATTGTTTGTTTGCAACATCTTCTGTCTCTGCTTGCAAAAGTTTTCATCTCCGAAGGATGTGGTGCATGGGTCTGTAGAATGAGCAAGATCCGCGGCAGCCATGGTGTCATGTGGCTCCAGTCGATGTGGTGGGCCCCAGTTAGCAAGGGAGACGGAGGTAGCCTTGTAAGAGAGCGAGTGGCGCAACAGCGAGAATATCGACAAGCTCAGATGGTGACCGTGCAGGACATCCTCGTTGACTGGTGGCAAAATGGTGAGAACGCCAGCGAGATTGGAGACGAGGTGGCACGATGGGCAAGGAAGAGTTGGCAGTTGCAGGAAATGTGGAGACGCATTATACGGTGAGAAAAAAATGCTCCCATACAACATCGGCTACTCATCATCACCATAGTTGATTAGGTCATCAAACTGAGTCGGCGGCATAGATCTGGTGAACGGAAGTGTTGCGTCAGTCGGAGGCCGCCATCGTCCTCGAGCTCTATGATGCATATCCGTTTGATGGAAGTATTATATCCGTTATAGTCCACTGTCGTCCCCAAGCTTGACGAGACGAGCCTGGTCGACGTAAGCACCCTCAAGATTAACACAATTAGTTTGATATAATGGGAAGATGGGTGTGGAAGAAGGGGAAGGAGGGGGATGCTTACCTTCGGCGTGAATGGAGATCGCTTGCCACCCTTTGGAGGAACACGGTGTCGCTCCGCTCATGTGGGTCAGCTGGTTCACTGCGGAGGGATGGGTGATCAATCTCCGTAACTTGTTGAGATACTAAACGATGAGATTGGATATATATATCTACCGTCAAATGCAGTTAGGGAAGGAAGAGCACGTCCCACATGCTGGCGGATTCGACTACATGGGCGGTCGTCCACAAACTTGTTAATTTTCAATGGTTCAAAGATGAAAACCGATTTAACCCCCTTTGCAAGCATGCATTGGAGGTTTTTTTTCTTTTTAGAGGGCTTGCGTTGGAGTTGAAGTAATATTCCCGTTGTAGCTAGCACTACCACAAAAACAACAATCTTGGAACCCATATCCTAGGCGGTTACTGGAAAACTAACAGGAAGGATATCAACCTTAGCCAGTTCATCTCGGAAAATAGGCTAAAAAAGTAACCATCTGAGATAATATGTTATCTCAATCAGTTTTCAGAAAGAACCGACTGTATGAATTATACAGCGATTCATTTTTTTTGAATTGACTGTAATGTATTTTCTAGTATAGTTGGTTTTTGTTCTGAACGGGCTGAAAGCGATTCAATAGTCTGTTATTGTGGAAAACCGGTAGTAATAGTTTTTACGATTTTTGGACACTAAGGCAGAGATCGATCAGAGCAAAAGTAATACATGCAAAATTAACCAACACATGCTTAACACAGTAGTAATAGAACATATATTTGATTGAACACATGCTTAGTACACATTACTAATTAATACACAATAGTAATTAGTAGACTACTTAATCTAAATAAACCTACACCTCCTCCTGGGTGGGTCCGATCGCACCGTCGTCGCAGTGGAGGCCGCGTTGTCGCCGTTGTTACCACCGTCGCCTCCGTCGGAGCCATCGAGGTAGTCGAAGTCGTCGTCATCCTCGTCGATGTCCCCCCAGCCATCATCGTCCTCGTTGATGTCCTCCCAGCTGTTGTCGGTACAGTAGCACTAGGCAACGGCAGTGCCCTGTTGCTCGTGCTGCTCTGGACCGCGGTTGTCGTCCTTGTCATTGTCGTGGTCGTTGACCTCATCCTCATCAGTGCCATCCTCATGGTCAACCTCATCGATCTCCTCCTCTGAACTTAGCGATGCTGCACCACCGTGGAAGTCGTCCGGCATCCAATTGGTGTCGTTGGAGGTTAGCGGCGCCCAATCGATGGAGTGGTTAGTCTCCTCGTTGGAGGAGACCACCATCTTCGACGAGTCCTCCTCAGACAAGTAGTTGGATTGCCTACTAATCAGCGACGGAGGACCCATGAAGGGCAGTAGGACAGACAGCGGACATGCCATGGCAGAGGAGAAAAAGAGCAGGAGGGAATGGATTGGGCGGCAGAGGTGGAGTATTTATGGAAGAGGCGGATGGAATGAAGTAGCATCAGAGAAGATGAAGTGACATGATGCCTGGTATACAGAGAGCAGTTTCACGCGTGAACCGAGGGTTGAAGATGAATGGGCACAGTCAATTTACCGTCCAAACCGACTGAAAGTATATACCTCAGTCGGTTCCCACCACCGAACCGACTGCAAAAATTTCGGTCCGTTCAAATTTGAATTATCCTGAACAGACACCTCAGCCGGTGACTATTAAAAACCGACTGCAAAGTGGGACATATGTTGGTTTTTGGAGTGAAACCAACTAGAGAGCGTGCATCTCGATCTTCCTGAGCATGAACAGTCAATGTTTCCTCAGTCGGTTTTCAAAAACTGACTGTAAAGTGTGACATGTGTCAGTTTTCGATTGAAACTAACTGAGAGAGCACGCATCTCGATCTTCATGACCACCAAGGTCCGGCTGAATTTTTTTCCATAAATGATGATGAATTGAGCAGCAGCCAACATCCAATGCAAGTAGCAAGTGGTAGGTCTTACACAAGTTAGATAAGTTGCAAATTTTCAGGTCATTTAATTTTCAAGAAAATCATTTTACGTAGTAGTAAGGTACTGTTTAACAATGCGATATGCATATACTGTTTTTATTATTTTTATATTGTATGAATTAACAATCTTCGAATTAAGTTTAAACATATGCGCACTTTGTAGATGGATCGACAGTGGATGTATGTGGAGAACCATGCGTGTGAAGATTACATCAAGGGTGTCTGACATTCCTCAAAGCAGCTGGAGAAGATAGTTTGAATAGAGGGGATGGGTGGATCTGTTGTCCATGCACAAGTTGCAAAAATCTTAAGAGCATCATGAACCTCTCGCAGATCCAATCACATTTGATCATGAGGGGATTCATAAGGGGTACGCATGTTGGAGCTATCACGGTGAAGATAAGATCATAGAGGAAGGTGCCGAAGACACGGACGAAGGCAATGACAACCCTAATACTATCAATAGCCCATGTGTCAAGCAGACGCCTGATGAAGTCCATGTGTTAGAAGAGGACGTCTCGTTGGACGACACATCGAGGCATCAAGAGAACCACCTATATCAAATGATGCACGATGCTCAAGAAAATTGTAAGACTAATAGGAAGTACAAAAAACTTGTTGGGTTGCTAGAAGACTCAGAGAAACGTATGTACCCAGACCGCAAGTACACAAAGTTGAGCGGAGTGATAGAACTGTTGAAATTGAATGCAATCAATGGTTGGAGCGACAAGAGCTTCACGTTGCTCCTAACTTTGTTACATGATATGCTTCCAAAGGGAGACCATATGCCGAAAACTACATACGGAGATAAGAAGGTTGTTTGCCCCTTGGGAATGGAAGTATAGAAAATACATGCATGTTCGAACGATTGTATCCTATACCGTAAATAGCATGCAGAACTGCGTGCATGTCCACTGTTGAAAGGTCATCTAGGCCCCAATATGGTTTTGACGGTTAATGGCAACCTAAACTGGAATCTAATGTTTACATCTAGTGTAAACAGAATCTACAGGTTCCATAAAGAAAGGTTATCCAGAGAAGGATGGCCACCAAAAAGAGTACAAGGTGGTTTCAAGGACAAAGAGATGGCTGTGCTAGGCAGCTGTGCCACAGCTGAGAAGAAGCCAGTGCTGTGCAGGGAGCTACAAGCAAGGTGATGGTGGCTTGATGCGTCAAGGGCCGTGACTTCAGCTGGTGGCAGGTAAAGCCTAGATTTGCTAGTTTCTTTGAGTCCATAGGAATCACCCGTACTATCAAGAGAGATGAAACGGTAGCAGTTGTCTAAGGGAACCTTACTCATTGCTCAGAGTGTTGGTCAAGGGAATTGGTGCTTTGAGGCCAATCACCCTGTGTCAATAGCTTTGCACAAAAGTATGTAGCTGTGTGAAAACCCTAGAGCTTTAGGCACCTGTGTGACACAGCTGTGTCACAGGTGGTCTTCCGCTCTATGACTCAAGTACATCTCTGTACCAGGGGAGAGCTTGTAAATGCTAAGGTACCTGCACTGCGATAGGCGGTCTGATGAGTCAGAAGTCTGTCGGAGGTTCTCTCCTTATAGGTATTAGAGTTTGAAGTATGCTGAGGGCATGTCATGTGCTAGGACCGAGCTGAGTAGTGCGGCTATCAGCTAAGGGTTCACCTGTGTGTGCCACCGGTGACACAGGTGTCGGTCTGCCTGAGCCGGGTACAGTTGGGCGTAGGGTGTAGCTGTGTCACCGGTGGTTGACACCGGTGGCTCACTTAATCCTACGTGGCAACAGGGTAACAGTCAGGTGCCTGTGGACCCTATATATAGGGGACCAAGGGAGGACTCTGTCCTCAACCTTGCTCAAATCAGTAATTCGCATACGACCGTTGCAAAGCCTCCAACCACTCCACAAGAGCCGAGAGCCTAAGGGTTAGTTCAAGTGGGTTTGTGAGCTAGAGCACGAGCAAAGGTTCCTCCAAGAGATTGCTGCTGCATCATCTGTTACTCTTGGAGTTTGTCTGCTCCTAGACAGGTGTAGGAGTTGCTGGTATCACCCAAGCTTGTGTGGGCTGAACCAGTAGTTTGTGAAGGTGTTCTGAGATCTACCTGCTGCAAGGCAAAAGGATCTCCACAAGCAAAAGGAAGAGTCCTGAAGGATCAGGTACTCGGAGAAGAAGCACGGTTTAGTGCTGGCCAGCTCTTAGGAGTGGTCTCTCCAACGGAGACGTACCTTCTCTGCAAAGAGTTGGGAACTTCGGTGAAAAACCCCTGAGTCTCCTTTACTTTCTTGTATTGCATGCATATCTGCTTATACTTGCTTGCTTGTGTCTCTTAGACTTGATCTGCTAAGTTTACCTTTTCACCTGTGCTAGATTTCCTTTATACCTGTGTGTGATCACCTGTTACTCAGTTGCTTCATTCACTTGTATTCACCTATATCAGCACCTGTGTAACAAGCAGTCTAAGTAGAGTACCTGTGTTAGGTTAACTCTTCACCTGCGTCTTCCACCTGTGTGACAGCTGTGTGTTAATTTACACATAGTTTCCACCTGTGTCACTCACCTGTGTCACAGCTGTCCACTATTAACTTGTGAAGTTAATCTGACAACTCAAACAAAAGATTAAAAGAGGCAATTTTATAAGCCAACTATTCACCCCCCTCTAGTCGGCATCTCGGTCCTTTCAATTGGTATCAGAGTAGGTTGCTCTTTGATTTGGCCTAACCGCTAAAGTAAAGGATGTCGGGCTACGAGGGTAAAATACCTGTCTTTACTGGAGCTAACTATGCTTTCTGGAAGAGGAAGATGCAGATGCATCTTACCGCGATCGATCCAGATGTGTGGGATATTGTTGATACAGGTTATAAAGTGGAGAAGACTGATGCTCCCACCATCAACGACAAGAAGAATATCCAAAATAATGCCAGAGCTGCCACTGCCATCTTCATGGGCTTGCAAGAACATGACTTTAATAGAGTCAGCACAATGGAGTCTGCTAAGGAGATTTAGGATACCTTGCAGCAGATATATGAGGGCAGTGACACCTTGAAGAAGTCCAAGAGAGGACTGCTGGAATCAACTCTGGAGAGATTTGAGCATGAACATGGAGAAGACATGAATGCTCTGTACTCAAGATTGACTCTCATCACCAATCAACTGAAGGCATTGGGTTCCAACCGAGTTGAGGATGAAGATGTTATCAAGAAATTCTTATCTGTGCTGCCCAAGCCCTACAGAACCTTGATCTTGATGCTCAAGGAGAAAGAGGGTTTCAGTAGGATGAAGCCTACAGAAGTGTTGGGAAGAATCCTCACCCATGAGATGGAGCTCAAGTAAGAGGGCAAGCACAGCTCCTCCTCAGGACCCAAGAAGAATATTGCACTGAAGACCACTGCTCAAGCCTCATTGCCAGACAGTGATAGCAGTGAAGATCAATCTGATGACATGTCAAGTGGAGAAGAGAATGAGCTGCTCCTTCTTACCAGAAACTTCAGAAAATTCTATAGGAAAAAGAAGCAATTTGGATCAACAGATAGATTCAGAGGCAAGAAGCCCTCCAAGGACAACAAGTGTTTTGAATATGGCAAGGAAGGCCACTTCGCAGCTGATTGCCCCAGCAAAAAGAAGGACAAAGGGAAGAAGAAGGACTTCTATAACAAGAAGAAGACTTTCGGCAAGCATCCTTCTCATTCCAAGAACAAGGCTACTGCAAGAGCCTATGTAGGGCAAGCCTGGGTTTCAGATGACTCTGGTTCAGATGGAGAATCAGAAGAAGAAGAAGTCAAGGTTGCTGGGATAGCAATCTCCATGGCTGACACACCCAGCTGTGTCACAGCCAAGTCAGACAGCTCCAAGCTAAACTCCAAAGCTGATCAAGCGTCATCCACCCCTGCTCCTCTATGCCTCATGGCTAAGGACTCTAAGGTATTGACTGAAGATGATTTCCCTGATTATGCTGAACTAATGGATATCTTAGAGAGAATAGAGAAGGGATACTGCAGGGAGAGGAAGGAGAACATATCCCTTAGGGATAAGCTGAGGGAGCTGAGAGAGACCTGTGATGAAGTCACAGATGACAGGGAGGATCTCAGGCTGAATCATGAGAACCTGGAGATAGCTCATGAGAAGCTCAGATCAGCACATGAGCTTCTTCTCAAGGAGCATGAAGAGTTAAAGGCAAAGCATGCCTTATGCATTGATATTTCTGATAATATTGCTGAAGCTATGCCTTTACCTGCTCCTACTGTCATTGAATTATGTTTAAATTGTGCCAGCAGAATCAATGTTCTAACATCTACAGGTGGAGTGGTAGACAACTCTAAAGAGGCCTCAACCTCTATTGTTACTAACTCTGTGGATGCAGCTGAGCACAACAAGCTTAAGGAAGAGCTAGAAGAGCTTAAGAGGCTCATGAGAAAAGGTCTCTGCAGTGCCAACATTGGCATGCAAAACTATCAGCTTATAAGAGCTGAAATATTGAGAAAGAATGAAGGCCGAAGAGGCTTGGGTTATTCTGCATCTACTGTTAAAGATAAACTGCCTGCTGCCACTAACACTTGTCTTGCAGCAAAATTCGTGAAACAGGCAGGAACTAATGACAACAAGAGTGTTGGTCATGAGCAGAGAAAGAGGAATGAAGCAAGCATTCTTTCTAACCCAGCTATGTTTTGCAGAAGGACATGAAGGGAAAAATAGTGGCCAAGTACATAGGTCGCAGGCGCCTGACGAAATGGTTGTCTGCCATCTGGGTGCCTAAGGCTACTCTTGCCGGTGTCACCGGTGGCTTACACAGCTGTGTACCCACCTGTGTCACAGACAGATCCAACAGGCCACTAACCCATGTGTCTAAGGTTGCAGGTGATTGCCAGCCAAAGAGGATCAAAGTCATATCATCTGTTGCTGATGCTGCTAACCTTAAACACAAATATGCTATATATACATCTGCTACTTCTGCTTATGATAAAACTGCAAAGGGAATCAAACATGTTTGGGTCCCTAAGTGTCATCACTAATCTTGCAGGAAACTGTCTTCAGTGGAACTGATTGGATTGTGGACAGTGGATGTACACAACATATGACTGGAGGCAGAAAGAGAGTTTGTAGAGATCACAAGTGAAAATCTTCCAAGTAAACATGTGATCTATGCAGACAACTCTAAAGGAAAGGTAAATGGCATTGGTAAAGTTGCCATTTTTGAGAATCACTCCTTATCTAATGTAATGCTTGTTGATCAGATAGGCTATAGTCTGATGTCTATGTCACAGCTGTGTGACACAGGCATGAAAGTTACTTTCTATCCTGAAAAGGTTATAGCTTCCAAACTATCTGATGATTCTCAAGTATTTAAAGGATGCAGGTCTGGTAAGCTATACACTGTGAATTTCTATGAACAGCCTGCAGCAGCTCCATGGTGTCTAATGGCCAAGACCAGTGCTGGATGGCTGTGGCACAGGAGGCTAGGACATGCAGCGATGAAGCTCCTAAACAAGCTGAGCAAACATGACTATGTTATAGGCTTAGAGAAGGTGAAGTTTGAAGAGGACAAACCCTGCAGTGCATGTCAAGCCGGCAAACAAGTTGGAGCTGCCCATCGACCTAAGAACATCATGACAAACTCCACTCCCTTCGAGCTCATTCACATTGACCTCTTTGGTCCAACAACCTATGAGAGCTTAGGAGGTAACAAATATGGCTTTATCATTGTAGATGATTTCTCTAGGTATACTTGGGTGTTCTTCTTGAAGGAGAAGACACAGGTGTACAAGAAATTCAAGCATCTCATTGTCAGAGTACAAAATGAGTGGAAGGTGAATCTTGTAAAGGTCAGGAGTGACAATGGGAGTGAATTGAAGAACTCCAAGGTGGAAGCATTTCTGGACAAGCATGGAATCAAGCATGAATTCTCAGGTCCATATGCTCCACAACAAAATGGAGTGGTGGAAAGGAAGAACAGAACTCTGATAGAGATGGCAAGGACTCTACTAGATGAATACAAGACTTCACCAAGATTTTGAGCTGAAGCTGTCAATACTGCCTGCCACTCTATCAACAGGATATATCTTCATCCACTACTCAAGAAAACTCCTTATGAACTGCTCACCAACAGCAAGCCTAACATATCATACTTCAGGGTATTTGGTTGTAAGTGCTACATTCTTAGGAAAGGCAAATGCCTAACTAAGTTTGAAGCTAAATCTGATGTTGGTATATTCCTTGGTTATTCTACTAACTCCCATGCCTATAGAGTCTTTAACACCTCCTCTCAGGTTATTGAAGAATCTATAGATGTGGATTTTGATGAGTCTTATGGCTCCCAAGGAGAGCAAGTTGCTATTGATGTAGGAAATGAGGATATTCTGAAGAAGTCCACCGGTGAGATCAGACCCACCATCAAGGAGGAGCCTGCCTCACCAAGTGATCAAGAACCCTCTACTGCATCAATCCTTGAAGACACTGGAGATCATGATATAGAGTTCGAGTGCAACCCAGCCAATGATCAACTTGACGCAGAAGTCTTCATGCACCCAGCTGTGTCACAGGAAGAACTACCGGTGTCACAGGCAACTCCATCAGCTGTGACACAGGCAGTTGACCCCGATCCCCTTGTGATCAGCTGGCTGCAGAAGGATCACCCTGTGGACAATATCATCGGTGCCATTAATAGGGGAGTGACCACTCGATCTCGAATTGCTAATTTTTGTGAGCATTACTCCTTTGTCTCAAATGTTGAACCCAGGACCATAGGTGAAGCTCTAAAGGATGCTGACTGGATCAATGCTATGCATGAGGAGCTCAACCAGTTTGAGAGAAATGAAGTATGGTCACTGGTGGAAAGACCTAAAGATCACAATGTGATTGGAACCAAATGGGTCTTCAGGAACAAGCAAGACACTAATGGACTGGTGGTAAGAAACAAAGCCAGACTTGTGGCGCAAGGATTCACACAAGTAGAAGGTCTGGACTTTGGAGAAACATTTGCCCCAGTGGCAAGACTTGAAGCCATCAGAATCCTTTTGGCATATGCTGCTCACCACAACATCAAGCTTTACCAAATGGATGTCAAGTCAGCATTTCTAAATGGTAAACTTTCTGAACTTGTCTATGTTGAGCAGCCACCTGGTTTTGAAAATGACAAGAAACCATACCATGTCTATAAATTGCACAAAGCACTCTATGGTCTAAAACAAGCACCAAGAGCATGGTATGATACATTGAAAGAATTTCTAATCAGCAATGGATTTAAAATGGGCTTAGTTGATACAACTCTATTCACTAAAAGAAATGGAAAAGAATTATTTGTGTGCCAAATTTATGTCGATGACATAATATTTGGCAGTACTAACCGTTCTATGAGTGAAGAGTTTAGCAAGCTGATGACCAAGAGATTTGAGATGTCTTTGGATGGAGAACTCAAGTACTTCCTAGGACTTCAGATTCATCAACTAAAGGAAGGGACTTTCATCTCACAAGAAAAGTTCACCAAAGACATCATCACCAAGTTTGGCATGAAGGATGCAAAAGGTATACACACTCCCATGCAAACTAATGGCCATCTGGATCTAAACACTGAAGGTAAGTCTGCTGATCAGAAGGAATTTAGATCTATGATAGGTTCTTTGCTATATTTGTGTGCATCTAGGCCTGATATCATGCTTAGCGTTTGCATGTGTGCTAGATTCCAAGCTAACCCTAAGGATTGTCACAGAGTGGCAGTCCGCAGGATTCTGAGATATTTGATTCACACTCCAGGGTTTGGCTTGTGGTACCCTAAAGGTGCAAACTTTGAGCTAGTCGGCTATTCAGATAGTGACTATGCAGGGTGTAAGGTTGACCGAAAAAGCACCTCAGGTACCTGTCAATTCCTAGGGCACTCATTAGTGTCCTGGTCATCCAAGAAACAAAATTCAGTAGCCCTTTCCACTGCAGAAGCTGAATATATTGCTGCTGGTAGTTGTTGTGCTCAATTATTATGGATGAGGCAGACCTTGAAAGATTTTAACATATCTTTTAATCAAGTACCCCTCTTCTGTGATAATGAAAGTGCAATCAAGTTAGCCAACAACCCAGTACATCACCAAAGATCCAAGCACATAGAAGTGAGGCACCACTTCCTTAGAGACCATGTAGAAAAAGGAGATATACAGCTGTGTCATGTAAGGACTGAAAAACAATTAGCTGATATATTCACCAAGCCCTTAGATGAAACTAGATTCTGTGCCCTGAGGAGTGAATTGAATATCATTGATGTCTCTAACCTGCAATAAAAGGTTTGGCTTGGTGTCTAGCTGATGTGATTTCATCTCAGTCATTTGCATCATTGTACCTGTGTCACCCACCTGTCTCACAGGTGTGTGCATTGCATCATGCTGAAATCATATCTTATAGTCTGTAAAGTGCACTCCTTTGTGTACAAGTTTTTATCTAGATCAACTCATGTCAGTTTGAGCTTTGCTTGATTGATTTTCTGGCAAGCTGACACTGAGAAGATCACTTAAGGACTCTCTGATAGTGCTAATGCTTTCTTTCTCATCTAAATCAATCCATCTTGGTGTTCACTAGATGAAATACTTGTCACCTGAGTCTCCCAGCTGTGTCTCAGGTGAATGCTTTCAAAATCCCATAGGCCAGGGTATACATCTCTTTCACCTGTGTCACAGGTCCTTATGTCAGCTGTGACACAGCCACCTTATAACCTCCGGCCTATATAAAGAGTTGTTGCGTCCACACAGAAACCGCTTCGAACTCCCATACCCAAAACTTCCGCCGTGCGCCAAATTTTCGAATTCTCGTCGTTTTCGCCGGTTTCGCCCTCGAAATTTCTTCAACAAGTTGGAGGAAGCTTTCCGTGGAACTCTAACGTCGATTCCTCCGCAGCAAAGTTCTATCTCGATCAAAGTAAGCCTCTGCAAAACCCTTCTTTGCGCTCAGTCATGGTCTAGGTCTTGATAGCCTAATCCAGTAGCGCATTGGTCCATATTAGGGTTGGTCTTACTCTTGTGCAATCTTTAGATCTCATCCAACCAGAAATCAACCAGCAAATCGTTGTCAAACTCAAAATTCCATGAATTTGCTGTCCGCCCCCGCACATAGCTGTGTCACCGCTAGGGTCTCACCTGTCACACAGGTGCGCCTATTCAACAGGCTAAGACCTCGGTAATGCTTTAAGTCCTCACCTGTGTCTCCTCATCCTGACACAGGTGTCTAACACAGCTATTACTCTGCATCAAATGAACACCTCTTACCTATTTCTCTCTTATCTATCTTGTTTCTACAGATGTCTGGATCTGGTAATCAGCCTGAGGATATCACAGATGATCTTCCTCTTGCCATCAGAACTCAGATCTTGGAAAAGAAAAACCAAGAGGAATGGGAGGCAGAGGAAGCAAGGAGACTTGCTAAGAAGCTTGATGCTGAGGAGAAAGCCAAGAGAGCTGCTAGAATCCCCTTGTCTCCAGCAGAGTTGGCTAGAAGGGAAGCAAAGAAGAAAGCTTTGGAAGAGGAAAAAACTGCCAAATTGAGCTGGCTGCCAAAGTTTCTGCCTCTAGGTTGGAAGAGCTTAAAGCTGCAAAAAGCTGGCCAGAAGGAAAAGCAAATTCAGGAGAGAAAGAGGCTTGCAGATGAAAAGAAAGACAGTTTGGCTAAAGCTAAGAAGAAGAAGGCAGATGAGAGAGCTAAGAAAGCTTCTGCCAAAGATGCTGTTGTCAAAGCTAAGAGGGCGCCAGTTGTGGACACCCTCAAGAGAACCAGAGCTGCTGGTGGACCAGCTGATCTGTCTTTAAGCAAAGTTCATAAGAAGCCTCGGTCAGAAACTGTAATAGAAGCCAGAAAGAGTAAGAAACAGCAGCAAGAAGAAGAAGAGGCTGCATGGAGAGCTGAAGCTGAGGAAAGAAGATCTCACAGTGCTCTACTCAAAAAGCTGCATGAGTTAATGGATTTATTGCCGAATGTTTCAGGAGCTGAACGAGCTGCTCTAAATTCTCAAATTCAAGATCTCAAGAAAGTAGTTTTCAAACCATCTGTTGCCCCCAAAGATGTCTCAGTTCACTTGGATACATGGAAGACAGACAAGGCAATCAAGGAAGAGCTTCATGAGTTGCTGAGAAAAGAAGAGAAAGCTGTAGGAGATGAGAAAACAGATCTGATTCTGCAAATGGAACGCCTCTCATCTCAGCTCTCTTTGGAGTACAAAGAGTTATGGAGAAAATATCAGGATAACAAGTTGCAAAGAAGGATAGATGCCTTATCAATGGAATTATCCTCCTGCTCAGATGAAGCCCGTAAGAAGGTCCTGCAGGATGAGATAGCTGCAGTCAATTTGAGGATTATCAAGTTAGATTGTTCAACTGCTCCTATCTCAGCAGTTCCTCTTCAACAAGCAAGTGCTCCAGCTCTTCAGCAGAATGTGCCAGCTGAGTCTCAGGCAATATCCTCAGCTGGGCTAGAGATTGTGCCTGCAGATGTAGAGACCCAACAGAAAGCTGCTCTTGAATCCATAGAAGATATTCTTGCAGAGCTAGACTCAAGTGGAAAGCAGCTAGAAAAGAATCTAGATGATTCTATGGCCCAGCTCAGAACATCTTTCGTTGCTAATCCCCCTGTGTCACAGGTGGCTAGGCCAGGCAAGTCACGTCTTCAGACATACCAGAGGAAAGGAAGAAAATCTCAGAGTTCAACCAGCATTGAATCTATTTCCACCCTGGATGTTCAGAAACCATTGTCTCCTTCTCAGTTTTTAGTCTCTGAAGCTGAAGATCAAGCTGCACCAAAGGCTCAAGCGCCTTCATCTCCAAGACCAGCTTCAGAAGTGTCTCCAGTGGCTGCAGAACCAACAAGTCCACAGCTGTCTCAACCAGCTGTGTCTCAGGCAGGAGAAGAAGCTCAGGCACAAGACTCTCATCGGTCTCCTCACCTGTGCCACCGCCAGCTAACCCAGTTCAGTCAATTCACGCACCTGTGTCATCACCTGTGGCACAGGTCAGTAAGTCAGCTGAGCAAAAAGATAGCTCAGAGAGCTCATCTGATGATGGAAGAGGTGTGTCTGTGACTCCTCCAAGGCCAAGAGCAGCCAGAGCTGATTCTGATGAAGATTATCAGGCAGAGAGTTCATCTCCAAGTGCCAAATCAGCAGAGGAAGCTGAAGAAGAAGAAGAAGAGGAAACAGTGGCAGAACATGAGGACAGCTCTCCCAGTCACTCAGTTGGAGAAGAAGACATGGAAGAAAAGTATTAGTATATCTTTTCTCATGCCCTGAGGACTGAGGCAAATCAGATGGAATTCATTTCAAGAGCTGCTGCCAAGAAATTGCCAAGGAGTGATCCCAAGAGATCCAAGAGCAAAGTTGCCTCAATGAGACCAAGTTCATTCATCAAGATGAGGTCAACAAACCCATATTTCTCTGAAGATCAGGAGTTTATAGCTCCAACTTGCTCAGACCCCAGATTCCACAATGATCATCAAAGGGGTGTATACCATGAGATTCTTGCCTCAAAAGGTTTTGTGGATTGCAAGACCATAGATTGGTCAGCTATGACAGATTCAAGACTGAGAGCAGTTCCTTCTCTGATCCAAGCCTCAGGTCTTGAATTCTTATGCAATCTCCAGCAAGATTATGATCCTGAGATCATCAAGGAGTTCTATGCCACAGTTTGGATAGAACAGGAGAATCAAGATGTTATGCTCTGGAAGACAAGAGGTCAACTTCTTTCAATCACAGCTCCAGAGTTCAACAGCTTAATGCATGCCCCTCTGGAACCAGGCATGCCAAATCTTTCAAGCTTGCACCAGTTCCTAATGAAGTAAGAAGAAAATTCTATCCAAGGAACTTCAGATTCCCTGCCAAAGCCCCTTCAGATCATGTCTATTTCAAGGGTATAACCATCACAGCCAAGCATCTGATCAAGATTCTGAATGTCACTCTTCAACCCAAAGGGGGTAACACAGATGCTGTCTACAATGCAACCTGGCAGATATTGGTGCACATAGCTAAGAATCAGCATTTTGATGTAGCAAGATATATCTTTCATGAGATAGATGCTGTCACCAAGGATAAAAAGGCTAAGCTGAGGTATGGATCGTACATCATGTACATGATCCTTCAAAGAACAGGTCTTCTGGATTCTTCTCTTGATCTCTCTGTGAAGACTATTAAAACCCAGCTTAGACCTCAGGCAGATGATCATCCAGATGAGGTTGCAGTCCCTGCTTTATTTGGAGACTCTCCTGGACCAGCTGTGTCATCTCCCAGTCACACAGCTGCCCCACCTGCTCCTCCAAGGTCATCACCTGTTCAATGCCAAGTCCCCACCGGTGCCACAGCTGCTGCACCTGTGCCAGTCACAGCTGATGCTGATGATGATGATGACACCTCCTCAGTCCCTGCCAGAGCTTATCAGAACAAGATCATGCCAGTTCAATTTGCTGCTCTGCGTAAAGAACACCACCAGCTTCAAGAAGAGATCTCTCATCTGAAAGCCAACATGGATCAAGTTCAATCTCAGCTCTCAGATATGTCCAACCAGCTCTCAGAGGTTATTCAGCTGCTGAAGAGCAAGTCCTCTTGAAGCCTCTCTTTCTCCTCTGTTCCTTTTTGGGTGTTTTAGTGTCAAAGGGGGAGAGAGTAGAGTTAGAGAGAGTTGGTGCAAAGGGAAAGGGGGAGAGTATGGTGTAAGGGGGAGAGCATTGGGAAATTATTTTCAAAATGATGTATCAAGACTTGGTTCTTCTTCTGTATCTTATTATGTCTTGATAACATTGTATCTTTTATGCAAATCTTTTGATCTGATACATGTCTTATGCATTCATATGCTCATTCTTATATGTTGGAATGCTCTGATATACACATGTTTGGTATGCTCTGATGCACATTTTGCTATGTTAAACATGTGTGAATGCTCAGATACATAGTTTGCTCTGATATACATATGTATGCTCTGATATATACATGTCTGTCATGCTTTGGTATACATATCAAATTCTCTGATGCATGTCTTGCATGTGCTATGCTCTGATATACATATGTTTGATATGACTTGCTCTGATTAATTATCAGTATCCACTTCAGTTAGACAGTGAAAATGTTAAGGAATATAATGCTCTGATCATTCATCCAACATGTCTAAACTGATAAGAATGCAAGTCATCAGAAAATACTTCCCATGCTTAAAACTTGTAAACTGTGCATCTCCTGTTAATCAAATCTTTTATGCACAGATTCAGGGGGAGTATATTCTAGCACCATTCACATGTTTCAATATTCCAATTCTATATATTTGAATGTGTGAAGCTTGGGTTGCCACTAACCACCAAAAAGGGGGAGATTGAAAGGTCATCTAGGCCCCAATATGGTTTTGATGGTTAATGGCAACCTAAACTGGAATCTAATGTTTACATTTAGTGTAAACAGAATCTACAGGTTCCATAAAGAAAGGTTATCCAGAGAAGGATGGCCACCAAAAAGGGTACAAGGTGGTTTCAAGGACAAAGAGATGGCTGTGCTAGGTAGCTGTGCCACAGCTGAGAAGAAGCCGGTGCTGTGCAGGGAGCTGCAAGCAAGGTGATGGTGGCTTGATGCGTCAAGGGCTGTGACTTCAGCTGGTGGCAGGTAAAGCCTAGATTTGCTAGTTTCTTTGAGTCCATAGGAATCACCCGTACTATCAAGAGGGATGAAACAGTAGCAGTTGTCTAAGGGAACCTTGCTCATTGCTCAGAGTGTTGGTCAAGGGATTGGTGCTTTGAGGCCAATTGCCCTGTGTCAATAGCTTTGCACAAAAGTATGTAGCTGTGTGAAAACCCTAGAGCTTTAGGCACCTGTGTGACACAGCTGTGTCACAGGTGGTCTTCCGCTCTATGACTCAGGTACATCTCTGTACCAGGGGAGAGCTTGTAAATGCTAAGGTACCTACACTGCGATAGGCGGTCTGATGAGTCAGAAGTCTATCGGAGGTTCTCTCCTTATAGGTATTAGAGTTTGAAGTATGCTGAGGGCATGTCATGTGCCAGGACCGGGCTGAGTAGTGCGGCTATCAGCTAAGGGTTCACCTGTGTGCGCCGCCGGTGACACAGGTGTCGGTCTGCCTGAGCCGGGTACAGTTGGGCGTAGGGTGTAGCTGTGTCACCGGTGGTTGACACCGGTGGCTCACTTAATCCTACGTGGCAACAGGGTAACGGTCAGGTGCCTGTGGACCCTATATATAGGGGACCAGGGGAGGACTCTGTCCTCAACCTTGCTCAAATCAGTGATTCGCATACGACCGTTGCAAAGCCTCCAACCACTCCACAAGAGCCGAGAGCCTAAGGGTTAGTTCGAGTGGGTTTGTGAGCTAGAGCACGAGCAAAGGTTCCTCCAAGAGATTGCTGCTGCATCATCTGTTACTCTTGGAGTTTGTCTGCTCCTAGACGGGTGTAGGAGTTGCTGGTATCACCCAAGCTTGTGTGGGCTGAACCAGTAGTTTGTGAAGGTGTTCTGAGGTCTACCTGCTGCAAGGCAAAAGGATCTCCACAAGCAAAAGGAAGAGTCCTGAAGGATCAGGTACTCGGAGAAGAAGCACGGTTTAGTGCTGGCCAGCTCTTAGGAGTGGTCTCTCCAACGGAGACGTACCTTCTCTGCAAAGAGTTGGGAACTTCGGTGAAAAACCCCTGAGTCTCCTTTACTTTCTTGTATTGCATGCATATCTGCTTATACTTGCTTGCTTGTGTCTCTTAGACTTGATCTGCTAAGTTTACCTTTTCACCTGTGCTAGATTTCCTTTATACCTGTGTGTGATCACCTGTTACTCAGTTGCTTCATTCACTTGTATTCACCTGTATCAGCACCTGTGTAACAAGCAGTCTAAGTAGAGCACCTGTGTTAGGTTAACTCTTCACCTGCGTCTTCCACCTGTGTGACAGCTGTGTGTTAATTTACACATAGTTTCCACCTATGTCACTCACCTGTGTCACAGCTGTCCACTATTAACTTGTGAAGTTAATCTGACAACTCAAACAAAGATTAAAAGAGGCAAATTTTATAAGCCAACTATTCACCCCCCCTCTAGTCGGCATCTCGGTCCTTTCAATTGTGCAAAGCATCTCGATACAAGCTTACGAGTGATGTCGATGATGGCGATGATGGTTTGGATGGGAGGAAGGGAACTCCTGTGAAGGTTGCATGGTACCTGCCTATAATTCCCTGATTGAAGCGCTTATATGCAAACCCTAAGGAGGCTAAATTGATGCGGTGGCACGTGGAGAAGCGTACAGATGATGGAATGCTGAGACACCCCATAGATTCTTTACAGTGGAGAAATATTGATAGGAGGTATCCTACATTTGGCGAAGAGGGAAGGTGTAATCCCCAAACTTAACGATTAAGCTTTCATCTTGCATTCATGCATACATGGCATCACCCCGCACTACCTCATTTAAACTCGAAAAGGGTATAATTGTAATTTATAGAATATGTTAATATCTCATCCTCGGTGGAAATTCATACAAACACCAATCAACTTATTTGAAGTAGTTGAATCGCAACTATCGTTGATAAGGGTGGTGGAAGTCATTGAACACTCCGGTGAATCCCAAAACCTAAAACCCTAACGGTGCCAAAATTAGGGTTTCGTCGATAGAACAACCTTAATGAGTCCAAACAAACTTCACAAATAGCTTGGAAAGTGGAAACCCTAGCCCTTGTCAATTTTCATGAATTTTGGGAAAGTTTAAATCCTAGTCGCAGTGTAAACCCTAATTCGAACCCAAATTCCAATTTGAACTGGACACCCATTCAAATCTTCCCCAAATTGATTCAAACTTCCCCAGCAGCTCCCAAATAATATTATGAAGCTTCTGTAAAAATTTCAAATCAATTGGAGAAGAAATTGCACATAAAATAACATGGGGAAAGAATCAGGGAATAAATAAAAAGAAAAAGGAATAAAAACCTAAACCTAACAGACCGCAGCCCACTCGGTCGGCCCAGCGGCCGGCCCACTTCTTCCCCGCGCGAGCGCGCCTCCTCTCCCGCTGACAGGCTGACCCCGCCTGTCAGCCTCTCCCCCCCTCTCATCCCTGCGCCCTGGTCCCGCATGTCAGGACGTTTCGTCCACGTCCCGCCCGGCCACTCGCCGGCGTGGGCGGCGCCTGTCCCGACCAGC